>JAJOOH010000936.1:0-119732 GCA_029582605.1 Solanum gracilifrons
GTTGATCCTATTGATGAAAAAATTGATTTTCTTGCAAGATCGATTTGTGTCCATCTAGTGTTGACAGTTAGCTTTAAATTTAGAAATAATATATTTGGTAAGCATAAGTACCAACACTAGTTGATCCTAATGATGAAAAAATTGATTTTCTTTCAAGATCGATTTGTGTCCATCTAGTGTTTACACTTAGCTTTAAATTTAGAAATTATATATTTGTTAAGCATAAGTACCAACACTAGTTGATCCTATTGTTGACAAAATTGATTTTCTTGCAAGATCGATTTGTGTCCATCTAGTATTGACACTTAGCTTTAAATAAGTTAAAATAAATAATGTGGTTTAGTTAGTGAATTTAGTTGTTGGAATTAAGTCAAAACTAATGTAGTTAATGTTAAAAAGTTGTAAAGTTATTTAAATAAGTTAAAACAAATAATGTTGTTTAATTGGTGGATTTGGTTGTTGGAATTAAGTCAAAACTAAATAAGTGAATTTGTTAAGTTATTTAAATAAGTTAAGATAAATAATGTGATTTAGTTGGTGGATTTAGTAGTTGGAATTAAGTCAAAACTAATGTAATTAAAGTTAAAAAATTGTTAAGTTGTTTAAATAAGTTAAAATAAATAATGTGGTTTAGTTGGTGGATTTAGTTATTGGAATTAAGTCGAAACTAAATTAGTGAAAGTTGTTAAGTTGTTTAAATATGTTAAGATAAATAATGTGGTTTAGTTGGTGGATTTAGTTGTTGGAATTAATTCAAAACTAAATTAGTTAAAGTTAAAAAGTTGTTAAGTTGTTTAAATAAGTTAAAATAAATAATGTGGTTTAGTTAGTGGATTTAGTTGTTGGAATTAAGTCAAAACTAAACTAGTGAAAGTTGTTAAGTTGTTTAAATAAGTTAAGATAAATAATGTGGTTTTTTGGTGGATTTAGTTGTTGAAATTAAGTCAAAACTAAATTAGTTAAAGTTAAAAAGTTGTTAAGTTGTTTGGTTAGGTTAAAATAAATAATGTGGTTTAGTTGGTGGATTTAGTTGTTGGAATTAAGTCAAAACTAAACTATTTAAAGTTGTTAAGTTGTTTTAAATAAGTTAAAATAAATAATGTGGTTTAGTTTGTGAATTTATTTGTTGGAATTAAGTCAAAATTAAACTAGTTAAAGTTGTTAAGTTGTTTAAATAAGTTCAAATAAATAATGTCATTTAGTCGGTGGATTTAGTTGTTGGAATTAAGTCAAAACTAAACTAGTTAAAGTTAAAAAGTTGTTAAGTTGTTTAAATAAGTTAAAATAAATATGGTGGTTTAGTTGTTGAAATTAAGTCAAAACTAAACTAGTTAAAGTTGTTAAGTTGTTTAAATAAGTTAAAATAAAGGAAAAAGGCTCAAATATGCCATCGAACTTTCAGAAAAAGCTCATTTATGCCATCCGTTAAAAGTTTGGCTCATTTATGCCATTACCGTTTAAGAAAAGGCTCATTCATGCCATTATTTTTTAACGGTGGTTTTGCAAAACCATTTTTTACACGTGGCCAATTATAATTCGGCCACGTCATTATTTTTTTTATAATAAAAAATCAAAATTCTGAACAAACATTTTTTGCAAAACTATTTTTTACACGTGGCCAATTATAATTCGGCCACGTCATTATTTTTTTATAATAAAAAATCAAAATTCTGAAAAAAATAATGACGTGGTCGAATTATAATTGGCCACGTGTAAAAAATGGTTTTGCAAAACCACCGTTAAAAAATAATGGCTGGAATGAGCCTTTTCTTAAACGGTTATGGCATAAATGAGCCAAACTTTTAACAGATGGCATAAATGAGCTTTCTCTGAAAGTTCGATGGCATATTTGAGCCTTTTCCCTAAAATAAATAATGTCGTTTAGTTGGTGGATTTAGTTGTTGGAATTAAGTCAAAACTAAACTAGTTAAAGTTGTTAAGTTGTTTAAATAAGTTAAAATAAATAATGTCATTTAGTTGGTGGATTTAATTGTTGGAATTAAGTCAAAACTAACTAGTTAAAGTTAAAAAGTTGTTTCAATAAGTTAAAATAAATATGTCAAAACTACTTAGACTTAGAAATTTGTTTAAATAAGTTCAAATGTTATTTAGCTGTTGGAATTAAAATTATCATTATTGTTTGTGTAGATGGATCCTGATTGTAGTTGGATGTATAATAGAAACAATCCTGGTCGAACGGGTATGATTTCAGAATTCGCAGAAGGTGTCACTAGATTTATAAATTATGCAAAGACACTTGATGATTTTTTAAATTCAAGATTCATTAGGTTACAATTTGAACTAGTCATGGTGAGGTTGAAAATGACACTACGTTTAACAACTTTGTTGTCGTTGAAAGTAGTAGATCTACCGAGCATAATTATTTCCAAGAGGTATGCAGTGCTTCAGGCCCAACTAACTTTTCTTTTTGAATCAGGAAATATTCTTCCTCCATGTCCGGCCAGCAGTGATGGATTTGATCAGGAGGTGATGAGAATAACAAGTCTGATAAAGAGAGTGAGGGTTATGAGAATGACAAGTCTGATAAGGAGAGTGAGGGTGATGAGAATGGCAAGTCTGATAAGGAGAGTGAGGTTGATGAGGAGTAGTTATATCTATTTGACATTTTAGACTTCTATATTTTTGGAATTGTTTGATCGTATTTTAGTTTATTTTGAAGTTGGATGAAGTTTATTTTGAAATAGTTTAATGTATATGTTGAAAATGTTGTGTTGTTTTGATTGGATGAAGTTTATTTGGAATTCTTTGGGTTGTTTTGGTATAAATATGCAGCTGGGCAACTAAAATTGCAGCAATTTGCTGCTAGTTTTGTAGCAGAAAACCGACCACCGGAGGTCAAAATTTCAAAAATTTCAAAAATAAAAATACCGACCTCCAGAAGTCATAATTTCAAAAATAAAAAATAAAAATACCGACCTCCAGAGATTAGAATTCCAGAACTAAAAAAGAAAAATACCGACCTCCGGAGGTCAAAATTTCAAAAATACAAAAATAAAAATACCAACCTCCGGAGGTCAGAATTTCAAAAACACAAAAATAAAAATACCGACCTCCAGAGGTCGGAATTTCAAAAATTCAAAAATAAAAATACCGACCTCCGGAGGTCAGAATCTCAAAAATAAAAAAGTAAGAATACTGACCTCCTGAGGTCAGAATCTCAAAAATGAAAAATAAAAATTCCAACCTCTAGAGGTCGGAATTTAAAAATTAGAGGTTGAAAGTATTAAATTAAAAATAAAAACATTAACAAATACCGACATCCGAATGTCGGTATTCCAAAATATGAGAAATAAATATTCTGACCTCAGGAAGTCAGAAATAATAAAAATAATAAATAAATAAATATATAAAACTGACCTCAGGAAGTCGAAAAATAAAATAATAAATTTTTCGACTTACAATAAAAATTGACCTCGAGAGGTTAGTAAATACCGACCTCCAGAGGTCGGTATTGAATAGCGACCAAGCTTTTTCCGACCTAAGCTGGGATGTCTCTTTTAGGTCGGTATTTCAGGGAATACCGACCTCCGGAGGTCGGTATTTGTAGGTCGGTATTCACTGTTTTTTTAGTAGTGGCACTCGATTTGATTCTCCATAGTGAAGCTTGGGATTAGAGTTCTCTCAAGACCTCTTTTGGTATGTCCTTATATGTCGAGGACAGGGATTTTATCTTTCTAGTTTTTATGTTTTAAGACTTTTATCGATACTTTGATTGTAAAGGGCCGTGACCCTATCCTGTTAAAGTTTGTCTAAGATGGCCATGTAAGACTTAGTATTCCGTTGCTTTATAAATGAGTTTTTGATAGTATGGTTTTGAATAAAAAGTTTTTAATTCCGCACTACTTCTCTTGTCTATGCAATGAATGAGCTAAGAGGCTTGTATTAGACCCCTTCGGAGTCGAGTACGCCGTGTTATGACTAAGAGGTGCTCTCGGGTCGTGATAGTAAATCCTAAAAATTAAAGCATGTCTATCATCCTCGAACTATGAGGACTCACCACTAAAGCTACTGAGTACAGAATGGAAGTCGAGCTAAGAGCGATCTGGATGGTGGGAGCCTGAACCTATATCATACAATGATGTAGCACAAAAGTATGTGTCAGTACTTTGAATGTACTGAGCATGCGTGATATGTGCTAAGCTGAATAATATAGAGATTGAACATGGAAGTAGATATACTGAAGGATAACTAAAAGCTGAGCTAGATGCAATGACCAAGTACTAATCATGAAGATATAACATGTTGAACTGAATACTAAAATACTGAATACATGGTCAATGCAACACGAATCTAATTGTGGAAGATTCTAATAACCGACAGAGCCTAACCTGAACTAGCTGTGGGAAAAACCTATAACCCCGAATGCAAGGATGTTCATACCATGCCAAGGGTACAAACGAGTCTGACGTGGATCTACTAACTGATGTTCACAAGGGACAAGGGTGTCAAGCCTAATATGACTGATGACCCCTTCAAAAACTACAGTGGCGCTGTAGTTCTGGGACTTAGGTATTTGCTACTAAGGGTCTCAACATAAACTGACGGGTGATCCTTCAAACCTTTGTTCGCTCGGTGCTAAGTTTACTCCTAATTGAATATAAAGCTAAAAATGCAACTCAAATACTATATAGATCAAAATACATATAGTTGTCTGAGAATGCATTATACATATACTAAAAGCAATGTCATTCAGATTTTGAAGCATGATTTTTTTACTAATCTGCCTAGCAAGTTTAATTAATGAAATATGAATGATTTACACAAGCTAGGGTTTCTGAGCTTTATACATGGGACTATACTAGTTCTCCAAGAAACATGTAATTAATATCATAAAAACTATAAAAACTAAATTACAATGAATCCCTAAGATTTAGGAACCCTAGGTGTGAAAAATTTATGGGGAAGCTGAAGAACTAAATGAAATCTAGGGACCTAATGGGTGAAAGGAACCCACTAGTGATATCCCACATACCTAGTGATGTAAACTTGTGGAGAAATCCTTTTGATTATGGGGCTGAACTTGAAGGAGAGCTCTGCTTGTTCTTGAGAGAAAACTGTCTCTTATTTCTCTTCTTTACTTACTAAGTCTGACGATTTTAGGAGAATGAAGGTTTTAGGTAGTTTCTGACTAATTAATTAGGCGTAGTCAAAGTAAACAACGTAGTTTAATGACCAAACACATAGGGGAAAGACCAAAATGACCCTCACTTAAAACTGAAGAGGTGCCTCTCACGAGAGGCTTCACGGGCCATTTAAAGAATCACGACCCGTGGGTCGTGATGTTGCCCTTCCTAATAGGGCTTCAGTTACACAAACATAACTTCTTAATCCAGGCTCGGAATTAGGCAAACTTGATGGCGTTGGAGAGAGGACTCAAAGACCTTTAATTTGATAGATCATAGGCTACCTAATTAATTGTGTGATGAAAGATATGATCGTTTGAAGTTGACCCAAAACTCAAAATCTGATAAGTCCCTGTCAAGGAAGACTTCACGGTCCGCGTGAAGATTCACGGACCGTCTGGACATCCTTGATCCTTCACAGTGGCCTTAGGGGTTTTGTTCCCCTTTCACTGATGACTTCACGGACCATGGTCCTTCCCAGAGTCTAGGTGCAACTCCACAAATCATCTAGTCATCATGGACCTCTTCACAGCCCGTAGACTACCCTTTTCTCTTTTTCATTCCAAGTTCAAATATCCGTGTTGTTACACAAGATATTGTTATTGGATAAGATCGATCCTCAAATATCAATAATGAATACACAAGCAACATCAATCATTTCACCAATCCAAAAAATCACGAGGCAATTGATAGAAAGACGAAAATGAAAACAAAAAGTTAAAAACCAAAAAAGACAATAACTATGTCTTCAATGCGAAAATAAAAGTAAGAGATTGAAAATGGGTGAAAAGTCTCCATATTAGGCTATGTCTATGAAGAACTCTGGCTTCGTGGCTTGGTAGGAGTAGTATCACCTTGGGCATCTATACCCGACACATTTAGAGGGGGAGTCAGAAGTGTAGCATTAACTGAGGTATCAATTCCCGACACGTTGGAAGAGGATGAGTGGAATCCAAAGGAAAAACTCCAATAGTGCCTATCTTAGAGGTCTCCAGATGATATCTCTCCAATGTAGCATGCACAATTAAATCCTCGACACTCTATAGCTCTGCCCTTGCCTTAACACTCACCTGGTCATCTGCCCTCACAAACCCATCCTCATCGGTCTTAGTATTTTAATAATCATCAGTCTCAAAATCTATATCCTCATCAGCCTCATCATCATCATGCTCTTCCATCTGGTCAGAACCATCAACAACTAGCAGTCTAGCTGCCCATAAAGGACCATCTTTTCTAGTCTCGGTTAGAGGCACAACTGTTGGTATCTCGGGCAATTCTACTTAACCCCATAACATAAAGATATATTCAGATTTCAACTAATCCATGTCCACCCTCAAAGCATCTATATCATCCTTCAACTTAGCGAATGCGGCAGATATACCCTCACTCTTTTTACAGTCCTCAACCCAAACATTAAAGTTATCTAGCCTATCCTTTTAAGATGTTAATAGAGTCGTATGACTCAACAGATCAACCCATAAGGGTGGCATAGAAGCCTCAATAGATGTAGTAACTATACTCAATACCATCTTCTCAAGTAGAGATTCCCTAATATCTGCAAAATAGGCAAGGTTGCCTATTAAGTATATCGAGGCCCATGTCAATAGAGGTTGAGGTATAGGGTGAGGTTACATAGATTGAGGGGGAGAAGTAGACCCATAGCTATAGCTATAGTATAAGGGATAATTCAGGGCTTCACAGTAGGAGTAAGATGAGCAATGTGTGACTCTAAGGTAATAGGGCCCACTATTAGTGTGGTGTCACGTGGTGGCAACTTTCATTTGGTCGCTTCATCTCTCAAGTAATCATCCTCGATCCTCCAGATATCGTTGGATGATGCAGGGTTCACTCTCATTTCTGTGCTCTCCCTAAATGGAATTCCTGTCGCCTCACATAATTGAGTGATCAAAACAAGGAAGGGAAGTGAAGTTTGCTTCTACTTAGTCCACATGAGCATTTCCTCCTCAATAATCAGACCCACATGCACCTCTTCTTGATCAATAATCATCCCAACCAAGATTACTTTCGGGAGCTGGAGGATCGAATGATTCTTTGATTATATGGGGTTGCTACAGATGAATCCAAACAAAAAAATGAGTCACCACATTAATTTCCTTCTTTTCAATTTTTACCCATCAGCCAACCACATGGGATTAATGTCAGAAATCAAGGGTGCCAACCACCCTTTCAAATCATCAAGATTATATTTCATCCAAAGCTTGTATAGATCTTCCTTCTGCCCTTCCATTCGCAAAATATCGTTGATTATTACCTGACCACACTTCACCATTTTGCCCTGGACTTCAGCTTCCTCAAAAGGCCTCCAAATCACACTCTTTCTCTTCTTTTGGAGTGCCTTAACGTAGGCCTCGTAGAACTCACGGAACCACGACAAGACATAAAGAGGTCGAGCTCCAGTAAATTTCTCGAAGTTGTGAAATTTAATTGTGTCCCAAATGGTTGGGTAGTCACTCATGAACCCATCTGTAGACAATCGACACTCCTCCTAAATAGTCCTCTCACTATCCATCCATGGTGGAGAGATGTCAGAGATGAGCGGTCCACCCATCCTTTCAGTGCCTCTAAACTTTTATTTATTCAGAGCTTGAAATATGCATTACTAGTGCCTTATGTACACAATATCTGCTTTATTTTTCCTGCATGGCATTGCGACACTTTCCACAAACATTAACTTCTTCCAAGGGCTTCCAAATTGTGCGCTTCCTCTCCTTTGGCAAAGTTTCTGTGTAGGCTACATAGAACTCCAGTACCAATGCTAGCACATTAGGTGGTCTGGCTCGCATGAACCTGTCAAAACTATTAAATTTAATCATACCCCATATGGCCGAATACTCACATATTACCCTATTAGTAGAAATTTATCTCTCCTCTAAAATTGTGCGTTCTCTAGGAACCATAAGATTTTTGAGGGCCCTTGGAGCATTAATCGGGAGAACTCGAGAAGCATATAATTGGTCTTTAGGATGCTGGACCAAGTTGGACCAAATATCAGCCCTTTTTCTAACAACCGCTTTCCTTGGTTGCTCACTCTCACTCATAAAGGAGCACAATCTGGTTTATCGTTGGGGTGGAGCCTCAGATGGCTTGTTTATGAGTATTCATTTTTGCCTTATTTGATGAAGAGGAGGAGAGGATTCTCTGTCATAATCTGTATCATAGGTCACAACTCATTTTTGTTTTGTTTTAACCATTTCCTGCAAGGCATAAGCATTTAAACATAAATTCGGTGAAGGTTAATTGAAATGAAACTGAAAAGTGCCACATCTCAAAATTATGTTGTGAAGCTCGCCTATTGGGATGGCGGTACACTTAATAGGTTAGGCAAGCTCACCAAAGTTCATAGTGCACAATGATATTGAACTGAAGCAAGATTGGCAGAGTCATCTCCAACTCAGCGACGCACATAATTAGTTTTTGCAATGTCACAACCCAGGGTACTCCTAGATGTAACAAGGCGTATAAGACCCCGAGAGGCCTCATACAAGCTACTTAGCATATCATAACATAAAGTAATAGAAAATGGTGTAGAAGTTTAAAACCTTTTCAATACAATCAAAGTCTTTCGAAAACGAGTGGAAGTCTAGTACAATTGTCTCAAGCCAACTAACCAACATTAATAAATCTTGGGACACAACCCACACAATAGTCCAAAACATAAATGAAAGACATAATGTAAAGAGGTGATCCGATCCTCGAATGCTATGAGGACTCACCAAATCCTCACTCCTTGATCAACTATGAACCAAGCCACGAGTGTGAGAATCAATATCGCCAGACCCTACATTTTGATAAGAAATGTAGGCAAGAGTATGCGTTAGTACAATCATGTACTAAATATGATAGCTTGCATAAACAACATAAACATAGTTAGTCAACATTAGGCATAAAGCATATTCAATACATATAAAGCATCATAGTGAAAGAGGAATACTTCCTTAAGTAATCTCATTTGAGCTTAGCCAAGAATTAGATCATCTGCCTCTAGTAAAACATACATCATGAAAGGCACATGTAGCAACACTCCAAGCTAATCATCTTCATAACATAATCTCATTATTCATACTTACTTTTAAAGACACGGGGATTCACCTCATTGCCTAACTTATATAGGCTAATGGGTATGCACCTCTTGCCTTACTTACTTTAAGATCATGGGTACTCGCCTCCACAATCACATTATATGACACGAGTAATCTCCTCCACATCATTTCATAAGGATCATGGGTATTTGCCTCCATGTCCTTTCATCATGATAGGAACATGGTGAATCACCTCTTGTTCGATTCTAAGAAGTATGGGAAATCACCTCATATCCTTATCATATGAGGTCAAGTGTAGTCACCTCTAGCCTCATCATTTACATAGCCTTTTAGTTTAGATTCATTTTAGGTGAGAAATGATTTCAACCTAGAATCATTCATTTTAGTAAACCTTTCATATTCATACAATCATGCTTAGCAATTCATTGTGGGAAGTATCTGTTCCATGCTACAACATCAACAATCAATAATTCGTAGTCTAGGCTTTACTCTCAATGCACTAAATCTTATGATCATCATCTATGCTTTACTCTCAAGAAATTAACATCATATTCATCATATATGCTTCAATTTCAAGCAATTCTAATCATAATTCATCAATCCTATAGGTAGATATCTAAACCCATAAAGTTTCCCTTCAAGGCATCAAACCCAATTGCATCAATTCTAGGTTAGATACATGGAATAGGCATATGTACATGTAATTTCATCCTAAAAACATGTAATTCTACCAATTCAATCATAAAAAAATCATAATCCACTCAATTGGATCAAAATTCATCATAACCCACAACATTGATAGAAACCCTAACAAGAATTGGGGATTTAGACTTCACAGTTGAGGAATTCAAGGGGCTCCATAGAAGAAAGGATACCATGGATGAAAAGCGATCATACCTTAGTCACAAATCCCACAAAAGCTTTAAGATTGGGCGACTTGATCTTAACCTAGCTTCAATCTCTTCCTTCTTCTTCTTCCTTCTAGAGATAGAATATTTGAGAGAGAATTTTGGGTTTTCTTTTGGAAGTTAAGAGAATGACTTAAAATGAGTGAAATTAAGGGTCTAAATTACTAATATAGGTGGTGTAGAATTAGGTAAAACGACACCACTTTGATTTAAATAAAACCGGAAAAGACCCTTAAGTCCTTAAAATAACTTCCAGCTTGTGACCTACGGACCCCCGACCGGTGGACCATAGACAGGATGACAAACCATCATGCACGGCTGTCGTTCGGTGGTCAAAGAATGGTTCTAAGGGCTTTATCAACGGACCCTAGACCAAGGACCGTGGTCTGACTGATGGTTCGATTGTCAGGCTGTGGTCCTGAGGTGTGAGTCAAGTCGAGGTGCTTGATGAGTCTGAGATTTTGACTCAATTAAGGCTTTGTTTATATAGAATTAGTATCCTCAAATGCTTAATTTGTGCCAATAACTGATGTAAAACCCTTGATTTTCAGGAATATGGATTAAGGAATAAATAAAGGACACTAACAACAAAAAAGGAACAAAATAGGCTGAAATGATGCATAAAGGCAACCTGGTGATCACCAAGTTCACTTGGCAAATCGCTGAATGGCTATTTGACTACCTAAAGTTCCAGTGTACCAAGCCTTAAAGGAAAGAACCGAGTTGGCGATGGAAAAGAGCAGTCAGCGGATTGCCGAGTGATTCCGCGAAACCAAGATAGATCGCCCAAAGTTATAGACCTGGAGGATGTTGAGTACCAAGGCAAAAGAGCGATGGAATAGACCAAAGGGCGGCTCACCGAGTGGTTTGGCAAGACCGACTTACTTCGCTGAGTGACTCTTTGCAGCACATTTTTGGCGACTATAAATACATTTTTGAACATTTAGTTTAGTATGTTAGATCATATATATATTTAATCTATTTTTGAGTTTTGAATTGTGAGGCAATTTTCTCTAGTGTTTCCTAAGCTTTGAAGAATTGAAGTTTTTCACTTTTGAGAAATTGGAAGTGGGTCTTTGAGATTCTTCGAATTAGAGCATTGTAAGGACGAATCTACCCTTAACTAGTTGATTGATAAGCAATTTGGTAACATTTTTACCTTTTTATTATGTCTAGCTAAAACCCCAATTATTGGGGTGTGATTATGTGAATATGGGCTTATTTAGTTTATGGGTGTTGCTAATTGTTAGTCTAAATGCTATTTAGAAGTGAGTTCAATCATTAATTGTGGTTTAATTTAGGAATTGTAGTTGCAAATGCAGATTCGGGATTGTATTCTTGGCCTGCTCGAGAGAGAGGTTTTAGAACCAAAATTATTGGTTCATAGTCAGTAGGTATTGGGTTGACTAGGGTTCAGCTCGAGAGACTCAATCTTAAACCCAATCCCACACATTTCACTTGAGGGAGTGAATGGACTAAGGTGTGGGCTTTTCTTACTTTGCCTGCTTGTTGATGTTCTAGAGAAATCAACCAGATTCGGGGTAAATTGTTCGAGAGAAAGTTTACCTCCACTATACCCTAGCTTACTCATTAGTATCTACCTAATGACTAATAGTTGCAATTACCCATTTGTCTATATTAGCCTATAATCGATCATATCCCAAGAACCCGACTCATTATTGTTAATTTTCATTGATTGTGACTATTTGCAGCTGTTAATCGAAACTAAAAACTCCCATTTGACATTCGTGTCACCCCATAATTTGAATGATGTATTTTTGCGATAAATGTTATTCTATGAGCGATTTGACCATGTTCATACCTCCCAATTGAATCTGAAAAACGTACCCCTGTGGGATTCAACCCCAACTCATTTAGTTAGGTTTTATACTGATTAGCGATTGTTGACACTAAGAATTGGATGAAGTGCCTTTGAAACGTTAAAATAAAAATGGTGCCGCTACCGGGGAATGGTGTTGTTTGAAATTCTTTTGGTGAAGTTGAATTTTGTTCTTGTTAGTCATAGTTGAATCTATTTATTTTTAGATTTGGTTTTTTTTGTTGCTGTTTGAAACAGAGGAAATAAGTGTTAACGGAAGCAATGATAGCCAAGTGGGTCACTAAGATGACATTGAAAGTCTTAATGATGTCAACGAACCAAATGTAAATGACCTAAATTTTGTCGGTGGAGTTGGTGCCATTCGCTTGCCGCCAGCTGAAGGGAACGTTGTGTTCCACATTACGAGCACCATGTTGTAGCTATTGCAATTCAAAGCGTTGTTTGGTGAGTTGGCTCATGAGTATATCCATGAGCATATAAGAAACATTGTTGATGTTTGCGGGCCGTTCTCCTTTAAGAACATATCCCAAGAGTCGGTCCGATTGAGGTTGTTCCCATTTTCTCTAATGGGAGAAGCGTGTAAGTGGTTGGTGGAGTTTCCAAGAGATTCTATTACTTCGTGGGAAGAGCTTGTCACTGCATTCCAAGTGCGATTTTTTCCTACTTAGAAGACGATGGCTCTTCGGGACAACATCCAAAGCTTCAAGAGTTTGGAGGGAGAGCCAATCCATAAGACTTGGCTACGATTCAAAAAATTGGTGCTGCAATGCCCAATTCATGGTTTGCGTGACAACGTTTTGCTGCAATACTTTTACCGAAGCCTTGACTCGGTGAACAAGGGAGTGGCTGATCAAATTTCTTCGGGAGGTTTAATGCAACATACTTATGAGATATCAACCCAAATATTGGATGGCATTACCAAAATTAACCGGGCATGGTACACCCGTGAAGATCAGGTCTCCCCTCTCACTTTTAAATTGACCAAAGAGCATATTGAAAAAGTTCAAGAAAGGGACCAAAACATGGCAAAAATGATGACTCTGCTGGACATTTTGACCAAGAACATCATGGGTGCTGGTACTAGGAGTGTTAATGCTATTGGTGTTGGTGGTGTAAACCCTGAATAAGCCAAGTTAGAAGCGATGTACAATGATGAAGTAAACTTCTTAGCCAACCAAGGAGGTGGTCATTGTGCAAATTACCAAAGGCTATGTGGTAATCAAGGTTGGAATAGAGATGAAGGCTGGAGAGATCGCGATAGAGAGTAGAGGGATCGTAAGCCCACTTGGAAGGAAAGAGATGGGGAGAAGGATAGGTATGTTCCTCTAAACAAACGTCCAAAGCCCAAAGATTCTGAGGATGGTTGGGCTGAGGATATGCTCTCTAGTATTCTTAACAAGGTTGAAGGGTTCGATAAAATTTTGAAGGAGATGAAGAAAGATGTATCGACCCTTAACTAGACGGTTACCTCTCATTCCGTCTCTATCAAGTAGTTGGATACCCAAATGGGTCAAATTTCTTCACATTTAAACCCGAGACGACAAAGGGGTTTGCCTAGTGATAATATGGAAAACCCTAAGAATGAAGTTTGAGTGAGGACTTGCGTCGTGCCAGGACATTAACTAAGATTCTTTTGAAGAGGCAACCCAAGTGTTTATTTGCTTCCGTTTTGTTTTTGAATAAGGTGTGTTGATTGTTCAGGTTGAAGTGTAGAATGTGTTTCAGATTAGCAAGCAAAATGACCAGTTGGTGACTCGCTGGAGAGGTCGGGTAGCCCAACTTGGACCGCCGTTGGGCTCAAGAAATCATGAAGATGGAGTCTGTAAAACTCGGCAGGCCCATGGATAAGTCTGCGGATCACCGAACAGGTTGGCGAGCCCGACTTTGTCCACCGTTTGGGACCCCAAGTTAACTGGAGGTCATGTAAAACTCGGCGACATAAGTAACTACTCGCCATGTCGCCTAGTGGTTCGGCGAGGTCGACTAATATTGCTGAAAGAGAGCGAATTGGATCATTTTTAAAAGGCCAAAAGTTTAAACTTTCAAGCTCTTTCACATTCCCTCATTTTTAACTTCAATACAATCACACCCGCACTCCAAATTTCCTATATTTTTGCATTTTCTTGCTTTTGGTCGTTGATTCTTTGTTCGGAGTTAGAATTCCTTGCCGCCTAACATTTCAAATCGTATTTCGGAATAAAAAGTTGGTTTTCCGAACACCAAACTCGTAAATAGCGATTGAACTCAAATGTTTTGTTATAGATTGTGTTGATGTGCGTTGAGCCTCTTTGAAATCTTATATGTGTGCTTGTGTGCCTATTTTAATTTTTATATCGTACCTTGATTGCCTAAATTGTTGATTCCCTGATTTTCATGCTTTAAATTTGATCGTTATCTTGTGAGTTGTGCTTAATTATGGTTGAGTCTAGTTGGGTGAAGTCTGAGTAACCCAAAGTGTGCAAAATGATGTGATTTTCCCAATGATGCAGCGTTTGACGTCATTCTTAAGGGCTAAAGTGGTCAAATGGCCAATTTTGGCACATCTGGGGAAAGGCGGAGTACCCCGGTGGCATTTGTGATATGGATATGAGCCTAATTGAGAATGTGTGTTGTTTGATTTAGTTTTCGGGGGATGGGGGTTTGATTTTTGAAGTTGGGGTTGAAAATGGCACGTTGGTGTCACGGCCCAGGGGTACCCCTAGTTGTAACACGGTGTACTCGACCCCGAAGGGGTCTAATACAAGCACTTAGCATCATAACATAGGTAATATAAAAGTATGGAAAATTTAAAACTTTTTTAAGACCATATAAACAAAAACATTTTCATAAGCAACCAAAAGTCTTTACTAAAACCTTTGTCTCAAACTATCTATTTAAACTCATGAATAAAAGTCTTGGGACGCAGCCCATACAAAGTCTAAAACATAAAGAAAAGAAATAAAGGGGAGGGTTTGTCCTCGAAGCTATGAGGACTCACCAACTCTTAAACTCTTCTAGATCATTGAAACCTAGCCTCCAAAGCAACTCAAGCCTCCAACCCTACATTTGGTTACAATGTAGGAAATATGCGTTAGCACAAAATGTACTAAGTATGAAAGTTAGCACAACATCATCAGCGCATCTCAAATGGTTAGTCAACATAAGACATAAACATAAGAGACAATAACATAATCATAACGTAATCATCATAGTCATAACATGGTCTCTAACATAAGCATCATATAAACATAAGTCAACATAAAACATAGTTAATGAGAATAAGAGATAAGTCATAACCATATAAGCATAATTGACCCTTAGTCGTCTATACCATAATAGCACCATTCTCAAGTAACCTCAAAAGCATACAAGAGCAAAGCAAGAATAGCATCCCATAATACTACCCAAGCCAAGTATCCCTTTTTGGTCCTCTTAATCATAGTATATATACATGGTTAAGTCATAAGTCTTTCTACCATAAGGGTACTATACTTCTAAGGATCCTCAAGACACACTTGTGCAATGCATGAAAGGCATCCCATACTACTCTTCATACAAAGCATAGCCTTGAAGTAACCTTAGTCAAATTCACCCTTCTTTGGTCTTACTTAATAGCTTCCTTCATAAAGACAAAGGAACCACCAGCTTAGTCAATCATATCTTGGAAGGCATCTATGGCAACAACCCAAGCTAATTCATACTACATAAGGGAACCTTTCACAACTAGCCTCAAGTCATACTTGTGCCATGTATGGATAACATCCATACTACTACCCACACTAAGTACTCCTTTAGACTATCATGAATGTTCACTAGTTGGGGACTAGTCCCTCTATTCTATTTACCTCTTCAAGGCTACCTAGGAAGAACCCCATAATAGGCTAGACCATGCTATCATTCTACTAACATAACTAGGTTAAGCTAATCTAACTACCTTTGAAGACACACCAACATGCAAGTCCAAGCTACTCTAGGAAAGGTACAAGTGTCCTATCCTAGCTACCATGAAATAGTCCTAAACCAAATAAGTCATGATACCCTTACAAGTGTACTAGAATACAATTGCAAGCTATCCATAGGGGAGTATGATTCTCAACCCTAAGCTATCCTTAGGACAGTATGAGTACTCAATTCCAAGCTACCATGACTAACCTAACTCAAGCTACCCTTAGGAGTGTATAGATCCTCAATCCTAAGCTACCCTTAGGAGAGTATAAGTCCTATATCCCAAAGGTACCATGAAATGGTCTTGGCCAAACCAAGTCAAGCTACCATGAAAGCATTGTAGCAATGCTAGTTCAAGCTACCCATAAGAGAGTATAAATTCTCAATCCTAGGCTACCATGACTACTAGTGGCGGACTCAGGATTTTCGTTCAGGGGGTTCGGAAAATAAAAGTATAAACGTGTAAATAAGCCTTTAGAAATGGGAACCTTGAATTTTTTTGGGTTTAAAACCCCACTTTTAGCACGTTTTTTAAAGTAAAAAAAACACTAAAAAAAATGAAAAATAGAACTGAAAATTAAAAAAAAAAACAAAAAAAAACAGAAACTGAAAAAAATAAAATAAAACGCTTTCACTGGGATTCGAACCACAGACGCACAACTTAATTTTCGGAGGACTTACCACTGTGCCATCAACTTCTCTTTGTTATTGAGGGGGTTCAAAATATATATATCTACCGA
This sequence comes from Solanum gracilifrons, assembly GCA_029582605.1. Lineage (NCBI taxonomy): Eukaryota > Viridiplantae > Streptophyta > Magnoliopsida > Solanales > Solanaceae > Solanum > Solanum gracilifrons. The sequence continues at coordinate 16,618 of JAJOOH010000936.1, forward strand.
AATACAAAAAATTTACTTTATATATACAGTGTAATTTTTTGCCGAGGGGGTTCGGGTGAACCCCCTGAAGACCACGTGGGTCCGCCCCTGATGACTACACCTAACTCATGCTACCATGACATGCATTCTATAATGCTAAGTCAAGCTACCCTTAGGAGAGTATGGATCCTCAATCCTAAGCTATCAACCTTGGTCTTGTCCTACTAAGCCAAGCTATAAATGAAGGAAACATATGCCTCAACTTCAAGATATTCTAGACTAACATGATTTGATTCATATTATGTTCTTAATTTAACCTAGAATCATTCTATTTGAGAGAAGTTCAATCTCCTAGCATATTCATGTCTAAGTGTGTAAGAGCGAAGCTATACTCAACATAATCGCACAATAATGGCTTTACTCCCAAATCCCTAACACTGATGGCTACAAACCCTACTATCAATTTTCACTTCATTCTATCACGATCCATGTATAAATTGCAAGCTATTCAATCACATTCTTTACTACTAAGTGATTCTAGTCATAATTGATTCATATATGTTCAATTCTAACTTCTTAATTCAAGATCCTTCCAATTCAATCAAGTGTAGTACAATTCATACTTAGATGATCCTAACTTTGAACAATTACTATGCAAGACATTGAAACAGGAAGATCGCTTTCGAACCTTCAACTTTGCCTCTAATGGCATAAACCCACAAAGATCGCATTCATCAATTTAGATTAGGGTTTATAATATAAATCACATGAATTCATTCTAATATAACTAAACAAAGCTAAATCAGTCATAATTGGGTGATACCCACAATGCAAGCACAACCCTAGCTATAATGGGGTTTTTGATTTCACAAGTGGGGAAAACTATGGGGGACTCTATGGGTGGAAGAACCCATGGATGATTAATATTCACATACCTTGCTTCAAAGTTCTAAAGAAATCTTGAATCCATGTAGAAAACTAGACATAGGTGCTGCCCCAACTTCCTCTTCTTCCTTGCTTCTAGAGAGAGAATTTCTTGAGAGTAACTTGGGAGTTCTAAGATGAATGGATTAATGAGTTAGTTTAGGGGCCTAATAAGATTATATAGGAGGTAATTTAAATAACTAACCGACCTCCCTTAACCCCTAATTAAGAACTAGCTTAATCCCCAAACACCTAACTTAAAACTAAATTAATTAAAACTGGCAGCACATATGCCCCTCCACCTACGGACCGTAGGTGGAGCTACTGGATGTCACTCATCTCCATGGTTTGCAACTGAGGCTCAGCTTTTCAGGCCTGGTGCCTTGACCTACGCCCATGACCTACGGGGCGTGGATTGGTCTACAGGCCGTAGATGGCCATCCGGAGGTCACCAAAATTTCCAGATTTAGGGACTGTTTTGGGGTCCTCCCTAAGGACCCCTTGGGTGGTCCTTGGAGGGTTGTACCTGGATATTTAACCGCTAAAACCCCTATTCTAAGTACGGGAACCATTTCTTTTGATTTTAATCCTTATACGACACTTGAAAACTCTTATGAAAGGCTCTAGAACTCACTAGTTCAACTTACTAGTTTCCAAGGTGTTACAGTTGTGCAGTTTGGTGAGCTGGGTCGACCTCGCCGAACCACTTGGCGGTTTGCCTAAGTTCCCCCAAATCCCCTTTAATTTCATGCTTTGGTTGATTTTGATTCTATAATTTAGGGTGAGAAGCCTGGGCTCGCCAAGTGCACTTGGCGCCTCGCCGAAAGTCTTCCTTTTCCACCTTTTCTGCGCTGCTAACCCTTAAAACATACTGTAACTTTTGGCGGGCTAGTCGTGCTCGCCGAATGAGGTCGGAGATTCGCCGAAAGGCCCTTGTCATTGCCGACATGCCATTTTTCTGGAAATTTTTTGATCCAGTCCTTTCAGCGAGACCGATATTACTCGCCAAAGTGACTCGGTGACTCACCGATCCATTCGGCGACTCGACGATATATTCGGCGAGTCTGTCTGCAAACTATTTTCTGCATTTTTTTCTTGATTTGTTCTAACTCATTTTGGTATATTTTGCAGATATGGATGGAACCAACCTAGATATGCTACCCCGCAAAAGAGCACGGGGCATAGTTTTTTATGAGGGGGCAGTTACTGATGTTTAAAGATGTAATTAACTAACACTAGTTCGATTCAGTGCCATATGATCGCGTGTAGTGATATAACCCAACCAAGGGTTGGGATTGTTCCCACAAAGAGTGGTTTTGAGAATTAATAGAAAAATAAAATTTAGTTCTAATTAGTCATAGCTAAAAATATTAACGATTAAAAACATATTAAATCTAATGGTGTAACGCAAGCGTCAATTATCAATTGGGAGGGGGTTGTATTAAGCTAATAAACAAAAACAAACAAAAATATAAGAAATCCAGATATTGAGACGGGATTCTTGGGATGTGATAGGAATACGGGATAAACTAGACTATCGGGTACATGCTTTTGATGGTAGATTGTTGAATATTTGTGACTAGGAAAGACTATAGTGGGGTTAAATTTTCTCTCGAGCAACTTACCCCGAATCAACACGGTTTCTCTCAAACAACGAGTTGCCACATTAAGAAAAGTCTCCGCCTCTCTCAAGCTGAATGTGTGGGAAAAGGACTAGGATTCACTCTCTCGAGCTGAACCCACGTCGACCCAATACCACCAGCTATAGATTTAGTAGTCTTAGTTTTACGACATCTCTCTTGAGCAAGCCAAAAACACTAAGATGGAATCGTATTTGCGACTACAATCATAATAAGTTCATACAAAACTACTAAACGAAATAACATTTAAACAATAAATAAACCATTAACAAGCAAGACCCAACATATAATCTAACCCATATTCACAAAATTACACTCCAAGAATTGGGGTTTTAGCTAGACATGTAAAAGAGGTAAAAATCAATGGCAATATAAATTTCCACCAACTGGGTATGAAGAATTAAGTCTTAAAACACGTCAAGAGTTAAGAATATTCGAGACCCATGTCCAATTTCTTGGAGTTGAAACCCTTTGAATCTTCAAGGTCTTACAACAAAGTCTCCAAAACCCTTTAAAACTTGGAACTGAAAATATTCTAAGTCTGAATAATAATTGTCTATGACTTCTTTTCTTTTCTTGATTTATTGATTACAACTTCAACAAGTAGTTATAGTATTTGAAAATTTGTGTTGCAGCCGATCACTCGGCCCAGTTAGTCGGGTTCGCCGATACACTTGGCGATCCGCCTTTTGGTCGATTTCATCACCTTCTTGGTTTAGCCTTCAACCTTATCTAGCTTTAAGTTGTTGGGTGATATGGTACTGCTTCGCGAAACTACTCGGCGACACACTGACTGCTCCATTTCATCGCCAACTTGATCTTTCCCTTCAGGGATCAGCACACACTACACCATTTTAGGCCTAAGACAATACTAAATCTGGACAACACTTGTAAAGTGTTGCCTAAAACATTTTTGGCTACGCTTTTAAAGCATATCCTCAGTTTTTACCATTTGGCTACGGTAATTTTGGCAACACTTATAAAGCATTCTCTTTAGTATTATAGGCTACACTTTATAAGCGTTTCCACATCGTGATATAATTAGCAATGAATATTTATACATATGACTACACTTTTAAAGTGTGATATTTTTATAATTCTTAAAATAACACTTTACAAGTGTGGCCTGATAATTTTCCTATATTTTTCACCAAAGTAATGTATTGCCCCCAATATATTTAACTCTCCCTCCAATTTCTAATTGAAAAAAATAAATTCAATATAAACATAACTCTAAAAACGTTTTGCCCCAAAATAAAATACTCTCCTAGTTGCTCTTTGCCTATATCACTGCTCGAAAGTTAAACCCTACCTTCTCTCCTTCTCATTTCCACCCCAAAATTTCTCCATTGTAACTTTATCGATGTTTGGTTGTGATTTCCTTCATCATTCTTTACCTTTATGGGAGAGACTAGAGAAATAATTCGAAGAATTCCAGATCTGGAGGAATCAGACTACATGCTGTGGCGATGGAGATAGATTCAGCCACTCAGCTCATATATGTTAGTCTTCTTCTCTATATCATTCTCGCCCTATTGTATATCAGTTTTTGCTAGAATTTTGCATGAACGTCAGTAATTTTGAACTATGTTCTTTTTTTTTTGTTCTATTTGTTGGTCCTGGTGTTGATTACTGCTTTTGACATCTTCATTCTACTTCTAAAGTTCTTAAATTTATACTTTGTTTTCATTGTACTTATGAAGTTTTTGAATTTTTACTTTGTTTACCTTTTGGGCTTCTTAATCGTAGTTGTTTGTTAATTTTGACGAATTTGATTGTTTGATCACACGCCTCTTATAAGAATTCATGTGCATCAGTGTAGGTTCTATTTTATGTAACTGATATGTCCATCATTGAACAGCTCAAGAGTTACATTATTTATTATTACTAGACAATAATTGTAAGCAATATGTCATAACATTAAAATTGACTTTTGATATAATTTCAGTTACCAATCTTGTATATTTCTATTGTGTAATATCATTGCCTAATACCTAAGAATAATCCACCATAGAAAACAAAATAGCTGGCAGAAAACAATGAAGAACCTGAACAAATATAGTAAAAGTTTTCTTGCAAAATTTGTTAAGAAGAAGCCAACATTTAGACGGTATAATGAGATTTTTTATGTGCATCTAATGCAGTCAAATTGTTTGATAATTTGCTTGAAGAATTGAAGTAACTGAATTTTATTTATTACTTTTCTTACTATTTTTCATAGGACTTCTATCACTTAGGTATGAACTTAATTATGAGAACATATAGTTGTATATATCCTGAAAATAAAAATATATATTGTTAGACTTTGAATATAGTTGGTGTCAGGCTATGTAGTTGTTAAAGTGTATTATATTGTTCACTATCATATTTTGATCATTTCTAAGTTGCTTACCAATGAGCAACATATTTGCTGGCCAACACTGATCTAAAGTTAGGCTATCTATCTTCCTTTTAAAGTATAGTTGTTATCAATTGAACATGACATCAAGTGAGATCATTGCATAGAGGTCGATTCTTCGGAACTTAGTCATTCTTTAGTTATGTAGGTTAAATATATAGAAGAGTTTTATCAAAATTTATACAAGCCTTTGTTGATTCACTCCATTTTTGAGAAAATGAGCAACTTGATTATGTTTATTCATGACTTTTGAGAGCTACCAAATGAAGTAAGAGGTAAAATGAAGATATCCTAATTTTTGAGTTAAGAATAAAAGATGCCTAAAAGTAGATTTGAAGATGTAGTGTGATTATTCTTTAGTCCTCTGTTTCTACTTTCTGGAAATTGAAAGGAGGGAAAACTCCATCTATAATCCTTTAACATACTTTATGCATTTACATTTTGAGAAAGCTATGGCTTAATTAAGAGTTAATTTTAGGAAAAGATTGGACATGTCCAATCTTGAAACTCTTGAATAGGGTAGGCATTGTATACCTCTTATACATGTGTTTTGTTATTTGTTATGTAGGGGGCATTCCTAATCCCCCATCTTGAATGTTGCCTTAAAGGAAAAACCCATTCGCTGTACATTTTAAGAATTTAAATCAACAAATACCTTTAATATAATTTGAAATTGGGAAGAGTTGTATAGTTCAATACCATCCTTTTGGTCCTATCCAAGCAAATGATATGATGTGACTATCTTTTGAGTGTGCTGGAAACATAATCTGCTACATTTGATGTGGTCATTTTATTACATATGTTAATAAAGGCTGATGTTACTCAATACATCTAGTGAGACAGAGGGAGTGATAATTTTGGCATTTCATTAGTTTCATCATGAATGTGGCTCAAGGTTTCTCCATCAATTATTGCCACTATTTTTATAGAGTCTGATATACAATTGTTTAAATTTCGAATGTACAAAAAGAGTAGCTACTGTTTTTTCCAGGTAACATACCTTTTTTTTGGTTCGGACTGGGAGAGTTGCATGGTCAGTTATGTATCCTGTTTGTTTGCTGAATGTGGATGAATTTATCTTTGGTATTGTTTTCTTTATTTGTTTGGTTCTGTAGTTTGTATGTCCTCTAAAACCAGAAAAATAGGTACACACAAATCTGACCCAGTTATGTATCCTGTTTGTTGTTCTCTTTTCCAATGTTTTGAAGCAAGTAAATTTTATTAAATAATATACATTTGTAGGTTACTTCTTCCGGAGTAATGGACTATGCTCACTTTAAAAAAACTCCTTCTATGACGTGTATTTAAGAGTTCAAAGAAGGGAGATAAATGAGAAAAAACATGGCAGCAACTTTAGAACATGTGTTTAGTTCCGAACATTATAAGTCTATGTAATTGTTTCATTCCGTTCACTACTTTCTCAAATATTTAGGGTGTTAATGCTTGTTTTGCTTGTTTCAGGTATGGCTTTTATTAAAGACTACACTTTTCCCTTGATTTTTGTATAAATTGTATCTTGGTTTTAGCTAATGCATACAACCATACACTTGACAAATTAGTACCAAATCTATATTGGGTAACTCCCCTATCCTTGTAACCAAACTGCCCCATAGAGGATAAAATGAAGTAAGGTTGCTTGGTATGGTTTAGTCGTGTCTTATGTAGACTTTCATGTTCACTAGTGTTCCTTAGATGTGACAATATGATAGTTGAAGATAATCAAAAGGGATACATAAATCACATGAATTTAGCTATAGAGCCAAATACATTATTAGTAAAGTATACATAAAAGTGAGTCGAGATAAGTATTAATACTTAGTTCTAATTTCTAAAGAACCTTAATTTGCCTTAAATTATTTAGTAATGATATGAAATTGACCTGAATAGAGCTTAATTGATACATAGTTCTCATGTAGCTTGCTCCTTCTAATTTGAGATTAGAGCATAATTCATTGATTGTGTACTCTGACAGACCAACTAACTTTTACTATTTATAAATAGTTAGATACCAATAAAATGTAACATGTGAGTTGTGATTTTATTAGATATAAACTTGATAGAGATGAAATGATAAATCTATGTAGATGGATAAAAGCTGTGAAGAAAGAAAAAGTTCACATATATAATATTGGTTTAAAGGAAAATTCTTGTTGTTTCTAGTAAATTAAATTACACTAGCTTCTGTTGATTATTCTTCATATCTGCAAATTGTTGTTATGCACAATTCCCTCAAGATTAGTGTTTCTTCTTTTATTGCTTTCTTATATTGTTACTAGAATGTAATTTATATATTTCCACCTTATTCATATTTTTTTGCCGAATATAAATAAACCATTGCTTACAATCACTCTCATGTCCCATTTCTCTGTATAAGTTGTCGGGTGTTCCCCTATAGCATGCCTCTTCCATTATCTTGATTAGTGCTTCTGTTTAACTTTTGTTTTTGCATGAAACAAGTATCTCACAAGTTAACTGCATATTGCAGCCTCTTCTCTATGAAATTGCAAATAACTGCTTTGCAATTTCTACCCAAAAAAGTGGGTGCTGTGTGATATAGTCATGCGTAGAATCTTCTAGTGGAGAACTCAGAGATTGCATAATTACTGAGATATTTACAAATGTAGTGCAACTATCTGAAGATAAATATGGGTATGGCTTGTTTTCTTTTTCTTGTGCTTATGTAATGTGTGAAGATGAAGTTGCTATATAAATCTAATTGCTTTTTAGTTTCATTTCATGTAGCAACTATGTGGTGCAACATCTTTTGGGACTGAAGTTACCAAGAGTTACATCTATTTTAATTGATAGGCTTCATGGAAGCTTTTTGACTCTCTCATGTACTAAGTACGCTAGTAATGTTGTTGAGAAAATTATCTTCGATTCAAGAGAACAGCACTCCACGACAACTATCACCGAGCTGCTCAGTAATCCAAGTGATTCAATGCTACTGATGGACCCTTATGGTAACTCAAGTTATAGTGTTTGAAAATTTGTGCTGCAGCGGATAACTCGGCACAGTTATTCGGGTTCGCCGATACTCAACGATCAACCTTTTGGTCGATTTCATATCCTTCTTGCTTTAGCCTTCAGCTTATTCGCGCTTTGAGTCGTTGGGCGATATGGTACTGCTTTGTGGAACTACTCGGTGACACATCGACTCCTCCGTTTCATTGCCAACTTGATCTTTCCCTTCAGGGCTCAGCACATTGGAACAAAAGGCTATCTCTCGGTCGATCGGCTAATCGCCAAATGGGCTCAGCGATCATCAGGCCTTCATTTCTTCATTCTTTTCAGCCGCTTTGTTCAAGAACCTTCTTGCCAAGTAGCTTCCATGCTTTGCCTCAAACTCCAAATACCTAAATTATTGAGACAAAATATGCATTTGAGGACATTAATTCTATCAAAATTTCATAAGATATTGAGACAAAATATGCATTTGAGGACATTAATTCTATCAAAATATAGCCCTAAATGAGTCCAATTTGTGGACTCATCAGTTACCCTTTTAAAAAAGGGGAATAAGGCACCTCGCAAGGGAGGCAAAGGCAAGGGCAAGGTGCCCACATCTTAGGTACCAGATCACAACTCTCGCAGTGAGGGAGAATTCTTTGATTCATAGGAAGACCAGCCTCTACAAACTCAGGGTCCTGAGATTCGTTCCAGAGTTTTCCATGATTCGTCTAGGATACCCGATGCCATACCTCCTACTGCAGTTACACTGTCAGCTCCGGCATAGACGGTGGCTCCTGTGCCACCAGTTCAGGGTCCCCCTCCTCGGCTACTCAACATGCTAAAGGCTGAGGGGTTGAGGACGATTCTTGAGGAGAAGCTTCTATCCACAAAGGGTCTAGAGGGAAAGTATCCTAGTGTGTTGGACACTCGTACGTTCCATAGGTTTGAGAAGTTCACCATGCCCCGTGGACCCAATATTCCCTCATGGGTCCAGGAGTTCTACGCAACTTATGGTGACCTTCTACCGAAGGGAAAGAAGAACGCCAGCGCCTTCAGATCCGAATGAGTCAGTCATGGTATGCATCATCGAGTATATCAACGTTGTCTTGGATGGAGGACAAGAGGCTATGTCGACGGTGGATGACCTCAAAGGATGGCTAGCCTTTTTATTTCTAAAACCATCCCGAGGGGGATCAAGGATAGAGCTCCAATTGAGAAGAAAGATTTGAATATAGAAAACCGATTCTGGTTTGGGTTCATTAGATGTTCCATAATGCCTTTGCAGAATGAATCTATCCGACGCCACCTAAAGGCGGCCTGTCTCGAATCACTCATAGCCCAAAAGAGCATTAATTTGGGACTCATAATTGAGTAGGAGATGGATATGAGGGCCAAGAAGTGCTAGATGTACCTTCCTTTTCTGGTCCTGATTACAGAGCTGTGCCGACGTGCTGCAGTTCCTCGTGATGAGAAGAAGGACATCCAGATCACTCCAACATCTTCCATAGATATTCGGCATATAAAGCTGAGTACACTTGGGAGGAGGCAGACATGAGGAGAGCGGCTCCGGTGGATAAATCCTTAGAGGTGGATGCTGAGTCGATACCTGCAGAGGCATCCTTTCCTACTCCAGCCTCTAGGCCTTTAGGTACTTCCAATTCCACTTCCACTTCCTCCTAGGTTCCTGGTTTATCTACTTCTTCCCTACCCACTAGGATTACCTAGGCAATAATCCTGAAGATGGGGCACTTAGCCCATTCTGCCGATGTGCGGGCTACCCGATTAGAGACCTAGGTACCTTGGATGATCGAGCGGGCCATCCTAGCTACATTTATACCCTACAAAAAACTATTGATGCTTTCACGATGAGAGTAGAGACTTTTGAGAGTCGACAGGGGGATACTTCAGAGATGACGACTTTGAAAGTTGAGGTTGAACACTTGAGGAAGGACATGGACTATCTAAAGTCTACGTACATCACTTCTTTATTTGAGGAAGCTGAGACTGAGGGTGTTCTGGGCAGTTTTGAAATGCCTCCGGCTACCACCAGAGATATACTTATGAAGGATGTGGCAGCTGATGCATTAGAGGCGGAGATTGATGAGGAGCATCTTGGGGAGCGAGATACCATCGTATATGATGATCTGGCCAATGTAGATTATGCGATGTTTGAGACTGCTGCCAGACCTCCTTGAGAGACACCACCATGGCTAGCCCTAGTGGAGACAGTGCCGCTGATGTGACCCCGGGCACTGATACCCCGACATATGGAGTTACTGTGTAGATAAGACCCTTCTTTACCTCCCTCTCTGTCACTTTGATTGACATTTTATTATTTTGTTGCATTTGAGGACAACTGCATATTTATTTGTGGTAGGGTTACGTATTTCCATACCTACCTCTTGTGACTATCTTTTCTATATATTATTGGGTTTTTGTGTTTAAACTGTGTTTTGATATTATTTTGTAGATGTTTAAGCTTGTGGCTCCTTTTGATAAATGTAAATCATTTTTGACCCTTCTGAAATAAATTTTCCACCTCTTGTGTGTGATGGTGACTATTCTTGTGCAAATTTGGGTATCGGTCATGATCAATACCGATGACTTGAATAGTACTTTTAATCAAACAAGAATGAATGCGCGACTAAGATGAGGCTCAATAAAGTTGCATAGACAATATGTGGACGTTTTGCATCTCCTTGTGACTAGTCGATTATAGAAGGAGTCTCTTGTGATGAACATTGCACACTAGCGAAAGTGTGGAGTGTTGTTTGATATTTATGCCAATGACTTGAGTGATGAGCTTACCGTGAACTTTGTGTGATGACACATAGAACTTACCCCGTTGGTCTGTTTGACTAATTGATACAAGCTCTTGAAATGATCTTGGGCGACAATTTTGAAGAGTGAAACAATTTGACAATATACGTCTATTGTGGCCAACCTTGTGAATGTGTGAACTTTGCTTAAACCCCTTTTGATCCTTATCCTTTTCTTGGAAGAAACTTGATGAAAATGTAACCCCTCTTCATCCATTCACCCGTAATCCTCATGAAGTGTGGTTTGTTTGAATAGCCAGCTTAAGCCAAAAGCCTACGTTGAGGGGTGTGGTTAAAAGAGGAGGCAAATCAAGAAGTTTAAAGAAGTCTCCCTTGATCCATGGTTTTGAAAAATATGGAACCCCTCCATACAAATGAAAGATAGAAATAAAAGAAGAATGAAAAACAAAAAGAATGAAAAAGTTGTGAAATAAAGTTTTGAAAGTTGCAAAAGAAATGGGGTGTCCGATATTCCATTGGAAGTGAATAATGGGTGAATTTTGAACATGAGTGAAAATGTTGAAGAAAAGGAAGGAAAAATTATGTTGATACCACATTTCATGAGAATAGTAGCCACTGATCTTAAATGACCATACCTTTACACTACGCCCCTTTACAAGCCTTGAAAAGACCTTTTTGATCTTGAGTGAGCTGAAACGAATGTTGATTGGAAAATAAAGGGAAAACCTATGGGTGAAGTCATGCATGTGTTCATCTTTGTGAGTGTGAGAGTTGTATATGATTCCGGAGCTATAAATTATTGAAGAATTGTGTGTGAATAAGAAATCATCTTTGTTGTGAGGGCATTTGGGTACCTTTGTTGAGCTTGAACTTGCATTTGAAGCAAGTATTGTGAACTTGAGAACCGTTTCATAATGGTGAGTCACAATTTGAATCTTTGAGTGCACAAATGATCCTTGCATGAGTAAATTGAGTATTTTTGTGTGTATTCATGATTGAGTCTTTTGTAGCACTTTTTGAGACATCCTTTTTGAACTGCTGAACATGAGTTTTACTTGAGGACAAGCAAAAATTTAAGTTTGGGGTGTTGATGAGCCCGAGACTCAGGCTTAATTAAGGCTTTGTTTATATAGAATTAATGTCCTCAAATGCTTAATATGTGCCAATAACTGATGTAAAACCCTTGATTTACAGGTATATGGATTGACAAACAAAGCAAGGGCACTAATAAGTAAAAAGGAACAAAACAGGCTGAAAGGATGCATAAAGGCAGCCTGGTGATCGCCAAGTTCACTTGGCGAATCGCCGAATGGCTATTTGACCACCTAAAGTTCCAGTGTGCTAAGCCCTGAAGTAAAGAACCAAGTTGGCGATTGAAAGGAGCAGTCAACAGATCACCGAGTGATTCTGCGAGGCTAAGATAGATCGCCCAAAGTTACAGACCTGTAGGATGTTGAGTACCAAGGCAAAAAAGTGATGGAATAGTCCAAAGGGCGGCTCACAGAGTGGTTCGGCGAGCCCGACTTACTTCGCCGAGTGACTCTTCACTTCACATTTTTTGGCGACTATAAATACATTTTTGAACATTTAGTTTAGTATCTTAGATCATATATTTTTAATCTACTTTTGAGTTTTCAACTGTGATTATGGGTGTCGCTAATTCTTAGTCTAAATGCTATTTAGAAGTGAATTTAATCATTAATTGTGTTTTAATTTAGGAATTGTAGTTGCAAATGCAGATTCGGGTTTGTATTCTTGGCATGCTTGAGAGAGAGGTTTTAGAACCAAAATTATTGCTTGATGGTCAGTAGGTTTTGCGTTGACTAGGGTTCAGCTCGAGAGACTGAATCTTAAACCCAATACCACACATTTCACTCGAGGGAGTGAATGGACTAAGGTGTGGGCTCTTCTTATTTTTCCTACTTGTTGATGTTCGAGAGAAATCAACTTGATTCAGGGTAAAATGTTTGAGAGAAAGTTTACCCCCACTATAGCCTAGCATATTCACTAACATCTAGATAATGACTAATAGTTGCAATTACCCGTTTGTCTATATTAGCCTGTAATTGATCACATCCTAAGAACCCGCCTCATTACTGTTAATTTTGGTTGATTGTCACTGTTTGTAGATGTTAATCAAAACTAAAAACCTCCATTTGACATTCGTGTCACTCCTTAATTTGAATGATGTATTTATTCGATAACTTTTTATTTCTATGAACGATTTGACCATGCTCATACTTCCCAATTGAATCTGAAACACGTACCACTCCTTGTGGAATTCGACCCCAACTCAGTTAGTTGGGTTTTATACTGATTAGCGATCGTTGACACTTAGAATTGGATGAAGTGTCTTACAAACGTTAAAATTAGTGCTCCAACCATGAACCCTACCTACGATCTGTAGTCCTCACCACGTTAGTGGGTGGCCACCGTTGGTTTGCACCTACAACTTTTTCAAAAGCTGCTAGTTTTGCCTCTTTTGAATCTGGGGTGTTACATTATCTCCCCTTTGGGATCATTCATCCTCTAATGAGATTCTAGAAAAAAATTCTTAAACTAAAAGGCTCAAGACTAGCAGCCCATCATGCATGCAACTCATCAAAATGCGCACAACCGAGGAGGAAACATCAACTCCAAGATAAACATACTCAATGCACCATATGGAAGTAGGAAATACATCTAACAACCCAATACAGATGAAATTTCAGATTTATTACACCTTAAGGAGGAACTACCATCTCCAACCTCAAAAGCAATGCTCAACACAATCTCATGGCCTAAATGCAATTTATGTGCAAAGTACATATTCAAGGAGGAAATCTCCACTCCAAGCTAAGGCACGTTCAACAACTCATCTCATGAAGTCTATAGGCAACTCATACTCAATGAACAACAACATGAGGAAAATAAATCATAAAAGCCATTTTCTTTCAAAACTTAAGCTTTTTCATGAACATGCATAAAACAAGGAAATCTTGGAAATACATAAAAACACACATGACTTCAAGCAAGAGCAAACCAAGAGGAAGTCATTCCCTCATGATAGGGTAGGAGGAAAAAGATGAGGATACCGGGACATCATACCAGCCTCGGCCTCCCAAGAAGCACCCTCAACTAGATAGTTTCTCGATAACACTTTCACGGAAGCAACCTTTTTGATCCTTCATTTCTTAACTTGCCGGTCTAGAATCTCAATCAGAACTTCTTTAATACGAATGGTTCTTTTTCACTTCCAACCTTTCTAGGGGGATTATGGATGTCAGATCTCTAACATTCATTTTCAACATAGAGACATGGAATACCGGATGCACCAATGCCAACTCATTTGGAAAATCAAATTCATATGCAACCTTACCAACATGCCTCAAAATTTGATATGGGCCTACAAAACGGGGACTATGTTTCCTTTTCTCACCAAACCACATTACGCTTTTCATAGGTGAGATTTTCAAGTAAACTTAATCAAGCACATCAAATTCAAGGTCTCTTCTTCTAACATTGGCATTGTTACGACCCAGGAGTACCCCCTAGATGTAACACGGTGTACAAGACACCGAAAAGTTTGATACAAGCCCTTAGCATCTGATGAGCATGAGATAATAGAAAATTATGGAAAAATTTAAAACATTTTACGATCGAAGTCATTTTCATAAAAGCAAGGGGAAGACTTTCTATTCTTTGTCTCAAACCAACTAATACAACTTTAGAATAAAAATCTTAGGTCACAGCCTATACAATAGTCTCAACATAAAAATAAAAGACATATTGGAAATGAGGGTTTTGTCCTCGATGCTATGAGGACTCAAAAAGATCTTCAACTCCTTGCAACTTCTAGAAACCTATCTCCAAGAGTAGCACTCCCTACATTTGATTAGAATGCAGGAAAAGTATGCGTTAGGACAAAATGTACTAATTATGTTAGCTAGCATAAGACAAGGGTTAGTCAATATAAGACATAATCAAAAAACTTATGAAATACTTTATAAAACATCAATAATAAGCATAAGAGACAATATCATCAGAATAAGAAAAGTCTCAAACATAAGCATCATATAAACATTCTCAAGTAACTTCAAAAGCATACATGTGCAGAGCATGAATAGCATCCCATATTATCACCCAAGCCAAGTATCCCTTTTTGGTCATCTTAATCATAGTCTATGTACATGGTAAAGTCTATAAGATTTTCTACCATAAGGGAACCATACTCCTAAGTAACCTCCAAGTACATTTGTGCGATGTATGAAATGCATCCCATACTACCCTTCACACTAAGAATAACCTTGAAGTCATCTTAGTCATACTTACCCTCATTTGGCCTCATTATTATCGTAACTCTCACAACTAAGGGAATCTCTCACCTTTAGTCAATTATAGCTAGGAGGGTAACTATAGCACAATACTATCTCAAGACTTCTCTTTAATAACCCTAAGTCATACTTGTGCAATGCATGCATAGCATCCCATATTAATATTCATGCTAAGTACCACTTTTAGGTCCTCATACTAATACTTCTTTGTTTGGAACCTAGTTTCTCTTTTTACTTTAGAACACTATGAGGTACTCTCTTAAGCCCATGTTAGTTCATCTCTCTTTAGACCTTGGAACACTATGATGTACTTGCTTAAGCACATATTGGTTCATTGTTAGATTGAACCCTATGAGATACATGTTGAAGCATGCCTAAGTTCATTCTTAACATGGCTCCTATGTGATACTTACTTAAGCATGTCTAATATATTTATGCTTTGAACACTATGAGATACTCCTTTAAGTATGTCTTAGTTCAATATTGAAGATGGACCCTATGAAATACTACCTTAACCTTGTCTCTGTCCATTATGCTCTTGAACACAATGAGATTCTTCTTCAAGCATGTCTTACTGCACTTATGTTTTAAAACACTATGAGATGCTTCTTTAAGCATGTATTAGTTCATTGGATAAGAAAATTGCTACTAGAAACCTTGATTCCACTATGTGAAGGCTTCCATCTCATGAGACCTAACTTTGGGAATACCCACACTCTACTACGTAAGAATTTTCCCTTTTACTTGGATAGTCCTCACATCAACTAGGTGTGGTCCTCCTTTGTACTTGGAGACCGAACCTTCTCTTATGTGACACTCCATCTCACTGTCAATATCTACTTGGGGCCAAGCATACACCCCAAGATTTACTTGTTAAGCCTTTTTTAACACTCATGTCTCATTGAAGGATGTCCTTGACAATCAATCCATGTTTAGCTGATTCTATCACTTTACACTTCCAAGCATTCATAAGGTAGATTAGGTGAGTATAGGCCTTTCACCACAATTCTACCTATTAGACTTCTATTCTCATTTAGACTTTACTCTCACAGCCTTAACATCTATAGTTTATCATATTAGCTTCACTCTAAAGCCCTAGTGATCAACATTTATAACTATGAGTCTTCACTCTTAATAAATCTACAACATGAAAGCATTCTTATGAACCTAGATTACAAGGTATTCAGTCACCTTATTCATTACTATGTGATTCTAGTCATAATTGATTCATAAAGGTTCAATTTCATATATTAAAGTCAAGATCAATCATATTCAATAAGGTCTAGTTCAGTCATGATTATATGTTCCTAACTTTGAGCAATTACTGCACATTACATTGATTTAAGAAGATCACCTATGAACTTTCAATTTCACCTCTAATGGCATAAACCCACAAAATATAACATTCATCAAATAGACTAGGGTTTACCATATAAATCACATGAATTTGTTATAATATCACAATTCAATGTTAATACAATCATAATTAGGTATTATCCTATAGATTGGAATCATACATAAAACCCTACCCACAATGTAAGAAGGAAACCCTAGCTAGGTTGGGTTTTTGACTTCACAATTGGGGGAAAGCTAAAGGGGCTCTACGGGTGGAAGAAACCATAGATGAATAAGCTAACATACCTCAATTCAAAGCCCTAATTAAGCTTGTATCATGGAGGAAATATGCCCTACTCTCTTCTCTTCTTCTTGTTCTTCTTCACTTCTAGAGAGAGAATATCTTGGACGGAATTCGGGGTTCTTTGATGAATGAGTTAATGACATAGTTTAGTGGTTTTATTAATCTTATATAGGTGGTTAAATAATTAACTAACCGACCTCCCTTAACCCCTAATTAATTAATGACTTAACCCCTAAGCCCCTCACTTAAAACTAAATTTGAAAATGCCTTAACCTACGAAACCCCCAACCACAGACCGTGGGTGGGTCTACGGGGAGTACTGGCAAGTCGTGAGTGGGGTAATGGAGCTAAGAATTGCAGGCCAACTCAGGCCTTGACCCACGACCCCAACTCACTGGGCATGGGTCCACCTACGACCAGTAGGTGCCAAGCGTTAGTGGACTGTTTTCTTTGACAACTTTTTAGGTTGTTTTGAGGTCCTTCTCAAGGACCCCTTGGGTAGTCCTTAGGGTGGTCATACCTTGACGCCATAACCCTTAAACCTCCATTCTAAGTACATGAATTGTTTTTACAACTTAAACCATAACATCAAACTCCAAAACTCTTACGAAAAGATCTAGAACTCTCTAGTTCAACTTACTATTTTCCAAGGCGTAACAATATCTACCCCTTGGGATCATTCATCTTTGAATAATGATTCTAAACACTTCTTAAAGTTACAACTCTAAAATAGCAGCCCATTATGCATGCACTATATCTAAATGAACACAACCATACAAGAAAACTTCAATTCCAAGTTAAAAACATTCAATGCAACACAAGGGAGTAGGAACTACATCTACCAACCCCATATGCATGAAATTTTATATTTTACTCATTTTCAAGGAGGAACTAACATCTCCTAACTAAAACATGCTCAATACACCGTCAAGGAGCCTAAATGCAATTTACTCTCAAAAAGCATTTATTCGAGGAGGAATCTTTGAACTCCAAATCTAAGGCATGCTCATATAATCATCTCATGAAGTCTATATGCAAATTTACTCAAATGCACTACACCATTAGGAAAAACAATGCATATATGCCATTTCTAACAAGGCCTAAGCATTTTCATGAACATGCATATTAGGAAGTCATGGCAACACACAAATCACACATGGCTTCATATAAAAGCAAATCATGAGGAATTTAAAATCTCAAGCTCTTAAATCTTAAAGGAGGAATACAAGGAAGAAGGATGAGGATATTAGGACTTCTCATTGGCCCTAGTCCTCTCAAGTAGCACCCTCAACTAAATCGCTACTAAAAGATCACTCCTACAAATTCATGAAATAACTTCCTTGTTCTTCTCTTTCTTAACTTGCTAGTCTAAGACTTCTACCGGTACTTCTAATTTAGAGAGATTCTACTTAAGCAACTCTAGCTCATAAGAAACCTTACTAACACCACTAAAGATCTCTAACGAGACTACCAAACCAGGACTAAGCTTCTCATACTCACTACACCTCTCAAGGTGAATATTTCTAGCAACCCTAATTCATGAACATCAAGGATACTCAATGACCTTGCTATCTAAGCACATTATCTCCCCCTTGGGATCAAACCTATACACACTTTTTTAAGCATTACGTCATTTAATTCTAAGGTCAGAGCAAGCCATCACTATGCTTTCACATCTATCACACAAGGTGATTCTAAACCATGGTCAATTACACTTCTACCTTTCTTAGAGGAGTCTACTCACTCAATAGTCTAGGCATTACTATAACATCCTATTCATCAAATCTATCCACATACCTAAAAGATCAGTATGACTAAGTTGGGTTCTACCATCAACTAAACATAACCACACAATAACCTTTCTAGGTAGGTACACTATCTCCCTCTTGGGAGTAAGCCTACTCAAATTCTTCTAAACATCTTCCATAACATAAAGACAACAATGAAGTTTCATTCATACTAAAGACAACATCAAATCCATCATCTCAAATATATCAATTCAGATATCCATAATTGGCATCTCAACCAACCTTTTCTCCCTCAGACCTTGTAGCATAAGCCCTTCGAGTAGTCATATCGTGAAGATCATCAGATAAGGAATTGGAAAGAGACCTTTTAGATTTTAACTCTATGAAACGACTTAGAGAATGGAGAAGTGAAGTGTCCTAAGCATCCAATAGACTGTTATTCAAAAATGTGGCGCGCTTCCAATTTATGAACAAGACTATGCTAGATGTAGTTTGAGACAATCCTAGAACTATTCTAAACCATCTGCTCTAATATTAAGTTCGTTACGAACCAAGAGTACCCCCTAGACATAACACGACGTACAATACTCCGAAAAGTCTCATACAAGCCCTTAGCATACTATGAGCATGAGATAATAAAAAAGTACGGAAAAATTTAAAAAAAATTGACAATCAAAGTCATTTTCATAAAAGCAAGCGGAAAACCTTCTATGCTTTGTCTCAAACCAACTAATACAACTTTAGAATAAAACTCTTGGGACACAGCCCATACAATAGTCTCAAAATGAAAATAAAAGACATAAAGAAAAGGTGGGTTTTGTCGTCGATGCTATGAGGACTCACCAAGATTTTCAACTCCTTGCGACTTCTAGAAACCTATCTCCAAGAGTAGCACTCAATCTCCAAACCCTACATTTGATTAGAATGTAGGAAAAGTATGCATTAGTAAAAAATGTACTAAATATGTTAGCTAGCATAATCATAAGAGCATAAAACAAGGGTTAGTCAATAAAATACATAATCCAAAATCATATGAAATACTTATGAAACATCAATAATAAGCATAAGTGACAATATCATCCTAATAAGCAAAGTCTATACCATAATATAACCATTCTCAAGTAACCTCAAAAGCATACATGTGAAAACCATAATAGCATCCCATAATACCACCCAAGCCAACTATCCCGTTTTGGTTATCTTAATCATATTCTATGTACATGAATAAGCCTCTAAGATTTCTACCATAAGGGCACCATACTTGGAAGTAACCTCAAATCACAGTTGTGCTATGTATGAAAGGCATCCCATACTACCCTTCACACTAAGCATAACCTTGAAGTCATCTTAGTCATACTCACCCTCCTTTGGCCTCATTATTATCTTAACTATCACAACTAAGGGAATCTCTCACCTTTAGTCAATTATAGCTAGGAGGACAACTACAACACAATACTATCTCAAGAATTCTCTTTAATAACCCTAAGTCATACTTGTGCAATGCATGTATAGCATCCCATATTAATATTCATGCTAAGTACCACTTTTAGGTCCTCATACTAATACTTCTTGGTTTGGAACCTAGTTCATCTCTTTATTTTAGAACACTATGAGGTACTCTCTTAAGCCCATCTTAGTTCATCTCTCTTTAGACCTTGGAACAATACAATGTGCTTGCTTAAGCACATATTGGTTCATTATTAGGTTGAACCCTATGAGATACTTCTTTAAGCATGTCTAAGTTCATTCTTAACATGGATACTATGCGATACTTACTTAAGCATGTCTAATCTATTTATACTTTGAACACTATGAGTTAATCCTTTAAGTATGTCTTAGATCACTATTTAAGATGGACCCTATGAGATACTACCTTAAGCATATCTATGTCCATTATGCCCTTGAACACTATGAGATTCTTCTTCAAGCATGTCTTAGTTAAATTATGCTTTAGAACACTATGAGATGCTTCTTTAAGCATGTCTTAGTTCAATTATGCTTTAGAACACTATGAAACGCTTCATTAAGCATGTCTTAGTTTATTGGATAAAAAGATTGCTACTAGAAACGTTGACTCCATTACGTGAAGGCTTCCATCTCATGAGATCGTACTTTGAAAAAACCCATACTCTACTACGTAAGAGTTCCCCCTTTTACTTGGATAGTACTCACATCAACTAGGTGTGGTTCTCCTTTCTACTTAGAGCCCGGACCTTCTCGTGTGACACTCTATCTTATTGTCAATATCCACTTGGGGCTAAGCATACATCCCAAGATTTACCTGTTAAGCTTTGCTTAATGCTCATGTTTCATGGAAAAATGTCCTTGACAATCAATCCATGTTTAACTGATTCTATCACTTTACACTTTCAAGCATTCATAAGGTAGGTTAGGTCAGTATAGGTCTTTCACCACAATTCTACCTATTGGACTTCTATTGTCATTTAGACTTTACTGTCAAGGCCTTAACATCTATAGTCAATCATATTAGCTTCACTTTAAATCCCTAGTGATCAACATTCACAACTATGAGTCTTCACTCTTAATAGCTCTACAACATGAAAGCATTCTTATAAACCTAGATTACAAGGCATTCAATCACATTATTCTTTACTAGGTGATTCTAGTCATAATTGATTCATAAAGGTTCAATTTCATCTTTACAAGTCAAGATTAATCATATTCAATAAGGTCTAGTTCAATTCATGATTATATGTTCCTAACTTTGAACAATTACTACACATGAAAATGATTTAAGAAGATCACGTATAAACTTTCAATTTCACCTCTATTGGCATAAACCCACAAAATATCACATTCATCAAATAGACTAGGGTTTACCATATAAATCACATGAATTAATCGTAATATCACAATTCAATGTTGATACAATCATAGTTAGGTATTATCCACTAGATTGGAATTATACCTAAACTCTACCCACAATGTAAGAAGGAAACCCTAAGTAGATTGGTTTTTTTACTTCACAATTGGGGGAAAACTAAGAAGCTATATGGGTGGAAGAATCCTTAGATGAATACGCTGACATACCTCAATTCAAAGCCTAATGAAGCTTGCATCAATGAAGGAAAACATACCTCACTCTCTTCTCTTCTTCTTGTTCTTCTTCACTTTTAGAGAGAGAATTTCTTGAAGGGAATTTGGGGTTCTTTGATGAATGAGTAATGACTTAGTTTAGGGGTATTATTAAGATTATATAAGTGGTTAAATAACCGACCTCCCTTAACACCTAATTTATTAATCACTTAACCCCTGATCTCCTCACTTAAAACTAAACTTGAAAAACTATCTCGACCTACGAAACCCCCACCCAACTTTTTGGGGTGTTTTGAGGTCCTCCTCAAGGACCCCTTGGGTAGTCCTTTGGGGGTCAAACCTTGCCGCCCTAACCCTTAAACTTCCATTCTAAGTAAGGGAATCGTTTGTATGACTTAAACCCCCTCATCAAACTCTAAAACTCTTACAAAAAGATCTAGAACTCTCTAGTTCAACTTACTAGTTTTCGAGGCATTACATGCATAAGAGTTGTGTCAACATTGGGCCGTTCTCAACCCCTCTATATTAACTGAATCTTCTCTATAGCCTCATGAACTAACTCATGCCCTAGCAAGGCAACCTCACCCATCTCAAACCAATGAATAGGAGATCTAGACCTCCTACCATAAAGAGCCTCAATCGGAGACCTACCAATACTAGAATAATAGCTTTTATTGTAGGAGAATTCAATCAAGGCAAATGGTCATCCCAATTTACCTTGAAATCAATCACACAAGCTCCCAACATGTCCTCTAATGTTTGGATTGTTCATTTTGCTTGCCAATTGGTTTGGGGGTTGAAAATTGTGCTAAGCTTAACTGTCGTACCAAGATGCTTTTGGAAAGACTTCCAAAACTTAGAAGTAACTTGAGTACCTCTATAAGAGATAATGGAAAACGACACTCTATGCAACCTTACCATCTCTCTCAAATACAACTTAGCATAATCTTTCGCCAAATAGGAAACCTTGATGGGAATGAAATTGAAAGACTTCGTCATTCGATCTACTATAACCCAATTCGAATCATATTAGTGACGAGTACGCGACAATCCCACTGTGAAGTCCATATTCAAATCTTCTCACTTCCAAGTAGGAATGCTAATGTCTTGGGATAAGCCTCTCGGTTTGTGATACTCAACCTTCACTTGTTGGCAATTAGTAAACTTAGCCACAAATCACGCAATGTCCTTCTTCATCCCATTCCACCAATAGATCTCCCGTAAGTCACGTTACATCTTGGTGGCTCCCGGGTGAATAAAATATCTAGTACTATTGGCTTCTGATAGGATCCATTGCCTTAAGTCATCAACATTAGGAACACATAAACGACCTTGATATATAACGACACCATCTTCCCCTTGGGAGAAATCCTCAACAGACTTTTTAAGTACCGCCTCTTTCAATTCTACCAAAGTCGGATCAAGACATTGCTTTGCTTTAAGATCAGCCACAAAAGATGACTCTGACCCTTTATGAACCATAATACCAACATTGGTGGAGTCTACCAATCGAACACCCAACCGGGCTAATCTATGGACATCTAGGGCCAATTCTTTTCTATCATCATCATCATGTGCAACACTACCCATCAATAGTAGAATAAGCGCATACGCTACTACATTCGCCTTTCCGGGGTGATAAAGAACACTCATATCATAGTCCTTCAATAATTCTAGCCACCTTCTTTGGCGAAGATTTACATCTTTTTGGGTAAACATATATTGTAAACTCTTATGGTCGGTGAAAACATCAACTTGGATCCATACAGAGAACGCCTCAAAATCTTTAAGGCAAATACCACCGCCACTAATTCAAGGTCATGGGTAGGATAGTTCTTCTCATGATCCCTTAGTTTCCTTGAAGCATAGGCAATCACCTTACCATTTTGCATAAGCACACATCCCAATCAAACTTTAGAGGCATCACAATATACCACAAAGCCATTCGTACCTTCCAGTAAGGTCAACACCAGAGCGGAAGTAAGTCTATCTTTCAACTTTTAGAAACTTTTCTCACAAGCATCTGATCATATATACTTGGCCTTGTTTTGAGTCAAAGCTATCAACGGAGAGGCAATTGTTGAAAATCCCTCAAAAAATCTCCTATAATAGCCGGCCAAACCCAAGAAACTTCTAATATGTGTTGGTGATAGAGGTCTAGGCCAACTATTGACCACATCCGTCTTCTTTGGATTTACCTCAATACCCTTGCTTGAAACTATATGGCCAAGAAAAGATACAGACCTTAACAAAAATTCACATTTGCTATACTTTGCATAAAGTTGTTGGTTCTTGAGAATTTGCAATACGATCCTCAAATGATCAATATGCTCATTCTCACTTCTCAAATAGATCAAAACATCGTATATGAACACAATTATGAACATGTCAAGGTATTGTGTAAACACCCTATTTATCAAATCCATAAATGTCGCCGGGGCATAAGTCAAACCAAAGGACATCACTAAAAACTCATAATGACCATATCGGGTTCTAAAAGTCATTTTCAGGATATCTTGTTCTTTCACCCTCAATTGGTGATAACCTGACCAGAGATCAACTTTGGAGAAATACCTTGTACCTTGAAGTTGATCAAATAAATCATATATTTTGGGAAAATGGATACTTGTTCTTAATGGTCAATTTTTTCAATTACCAAGAATCAATACACATACAAAGTGAACCATCCTTCTTCCTAACAAACAACACCGGACCACCCCATGGAGAGATACTAAGCTGAATAAAACCCTTATCAAACAAATCCCTCAACTGATCCTTCAATTCCTTAAGTTTCCCCGGAGCCATTATGTAAGGAGGAATAGAAATAGGTTATGTATTTGGGAGAAGGTCAATACCGAAGTCTATTTCCCTTTCGGGAGGAATACCGGGTAAATCATCGGGAAATATATCCGGAAACACATTTAAAACGGGGACCAACTCAAGAATAGTGATTTCGAAATCCACATCCCTCACCCTCACTATATGATAGATACAACCCTTAGAAGTCGTTTTCTTAGCTTTAAGGTAAGAGACAATTTGACCTCTAGGCATATAATTCCCCCCCTTTCACTCAAGGATAGGCTCATTTGCAAACCAAAATTAGACTATTCTAGCCCTACAATCAGTATAGGCATAGCAAGAATGCAACAAATCCATACCCAAGATAACATCAAAATCTATCATGTCAAGCTCTATCAAATCAACAAGAATAACTCAATGGGATAAAGAAACGAGACATTTTCTATAGACACTCCTAGCCACCACAGAGTCACCAATAGCGATAGAGACATAAAAAGGTTCAAACAATACATAGGGAAGCACATCAAATCTCATAGTCACATATGGAGTCACAAAAGACAAAGTAGCACCAAACTCAAGTAAAGCATACACATGTATTTGGAAGACTTTTAACATATCGGTCACCACATTCGGGGAACTCTCTTGATCACCTCTAGTCTTGAGTGCATAGAAACGGGTTTGCTTGGGAGCATTTCAACCCAAACCAGTTGGAACAGATGAAGGGTAGAGTTGAGCCCTACAACGAGTATCTCCCTCATTCTTAACCACCAAAGGACTATTTTGTGATCCATCTTCCTACAACTAAAGCAAGCATTAGAACCCGTTAGACACTTCTTTTCATGCTTTATCCCACATTTATCACAAGTAGTCATCAAGGACCTATTCCCATCCCCTTGGAGTTTTGGGTTAGACACCTTCTCATTATTAGGACTTGGAGGAGCACTAGAAGAACCTTTCCCGGAGAACTTTTACCGAAACCTTCAACGACCTCGTCCACCGGACCTAGAATGTGAAAAGTTACCATTATCCACTCTTGCTCTCTTTGCCTCCGTAGATCATTCCTTGAGCTTTTCCTCTTCAATCTGTTGGGCATGCACTATAAGGCAATAAATGTCTATGTCATGGACAAGCATTGTGGTTCAGAACTAGTTAACTACCATGTAAAAAACACCCGATACAAACTTACTCATCTTTGCCCTACGATCCGCCACAATAGAAGGAGTATATTTGGACAATTGAGTGAACCTTCAGGCACAATCCGTGACACTCATATTTCCTTGCCTAAGATCAATAAACACAAGAACCTTTGCCTCTCTCATCTCAAGAGGGAAAAATCTATCAAGAAAAGGAATTTTTAACCTCTCCCATTCTATGGGACCCGATCCTTCCGTCCTTGCCTCCTTTCATTGATTAAACCAAATTTGAGCAACCCATCTGAGTTGATAAGCAGTAAATTTTGTCTTCTCTACCGGAGTCACCCCCATAATAGCAAGTAACTTATAGACCTTGTCGATAAAATCTTGAGGATCTTCCTAAACTTTGAAGCTATAGAAGTGCCTCACTCTTGTTGCCACCATACCAACATTTGGGTTCATGGGAGCTACCACCTCTCCATTGGCTTGTGCCATCACAGCTTGAGCCAACACTTGGAAAGCCGACCTAAAGTTTGCATTTGTCACATTGTCAGTTAAAGGATCAATCGGAGCTTGAGGAGGCGCTTGGGGAGGAACTTCTTGACCCACATTGTCTCCCTCGTTCCTTCTAGCATTAGCCCTTCTAGTAGTAATATCCTGAAAAACAATCGGGTAAGGATTTAGAGAAAGACCTTATAGAGTTAAACTCCATGGAACGACTTAGAGAAATAAAGAAGTGAGATTTCCTAAACATCCACTAGCCTCTCATTCATAAACGTGGCATGTTCACACCTATGAACAAGATTCTTCTCGAGGTTTCTTGAGACATCCTAGAAACATTTTTAACCTTGTGCTCTGATTACCAAGTTTGTCTCGACCCAGGGTACCCCCTAGATCTAACAAGGCGTATAAGACCCCGAGAGGACTATCGGGGTCTTATACACCTTGTTACATCTAGTGGGTACCCTGGGTTGTGACAACCTTGTGGCCTGACAAGGCGTATAAGACCCCGGAAGACCTCATACAAGCCACTTAGCATATCATAACATAAAGTAATAGAAAATGAGGCAGAAATTTAAAACATTTTCAATACAATTAAAGTCTTTAGAAAATGAGCAGAAGTCTAGTAGAATTGTCTCAAGCAAACTAAATAACATGAATAAATCTTGGGACACAGCCCATACAATAGTCCAAAACATTAAAGAATGACATAAGGTAAAGTGTTGATCCGATCCTCAAATGCTATGAGGACTCACCAAATCTTCACTCCTTGATCAACTATGAACCTAGGCACGAGTGTGAGAATTAATGTTACCAGACCCTACATTTTTATAAGAAATATAGGCAAGAGTATGTGTTAGTACAATCATGTACTAAATATGATAGCTTGCATAAACAACATAAACATATGCATTAGTCAACTTAAGGCATAAAGCATAATCAATACATATAAAGCATCATAATGAAAGAGGAATACTTCCTTAAGTAACCTCACTTGAGCTTAGCAAAGACTTATGTCATCCACCTCTTGTCGAACTTACATCATGGAAGGCACATCTAGCAACACTCCAACTTAGTCATCTTCATAACATAATAACATTATTCATACTTACTTTAAAGGCATGGGGATTCACCTCCTTGACTAACATATAAAGGCTATTGGGTATTCACCTCCTGCCTTATTTACTTTAAGATCATGGGTACTCGCCTCCACAATCACATCATATGACATGGGTACTCACCTCCACATCATTTCAAAAGGATCATAGGTACTCGCCTCCACATCATTTCATAAGAATCATAGGTACTCGCCTCCATGTGCTTTCATCATGATAGGAACATGGGGAATCACCTCTTGTTTGATTCTAAGGATTATGGGAAATCACCACATATCCTTATCATATGGAGGTCTAGGGTAGTCACCTCTATCCTCATCATTTACATAGTATTGAAGACTAGATTCATTTTAGGTGAGAAATTCTTTCAACCTAGAATCATTCATGTGAGTAAACCTTTCACATTCATACAATCATGCTTAGAAATTCATTGTGGGAAGTATCCCTTCCATACTACAATATTAACAATCAATAATTCATAGTCTAGGCTTTACTCTCAAAGCACTACATCTCATGATATCATCTATGCTTTAATCTCATGCAATTAAAATCATATTCATAATATATGTTTCACTATCAAGCATTTTTAATCCTAATTCATCAATCCTATAGGGAGATATCTAAACCCATAAAGTTTCCCTTCAAGGCATCAAACCCAATTGCATCAATTCTAGGTTAGAAACATGGAATATGCATGGGTACATGTAATTTCATCCTAAATCATGTATTTCTTCCAATTTAATTATAAACAATTATAATCCACTCAATTGGATCAACACTCATCATCACCCACAACATTGGAAGAAACCCTACCTAGAATTGGGGATTTCGACTTCACAATTGGGGATTCTAGGGGACTCCATGAGAGAAAGGTTCCCATGGATGAAAAGCCATCATACCTTAGTCACAAAGCCCATAGAATCTTGAAGATTGGGAGACTTGATCTTGACCTAGCTTCAATCTCTTCCTTGCTTTTCTACTTTCTAGAGAGAGAATATTTGAGAGAAAGCTTGGGTTTTCTTTTGGGAATTGAGAGAATGACTTAAAATGAGAGAATTTAGGGGTCTTAATTACTTATATAGGGGGTCTAGACTTGGGTAAAACGAAACCACTTTGATTTAATTAAAACCGGAAAAGACCGTCAAGTCCCTAAAATAACTGTCAGCTTGTGACCTATATACTCCCAACCAAGGAACCGTAGACAGGATGACGGACCGTCTTGTACAACCATCATTTGGTGGTTAGAGACTGGTTCAGAGAGCTCGACCTGCGGACCCTAGAAAATGGACCGTGGTCTGACTGATGGTCTATTGGTTAGGCGGTGGTCCTGGGGTGTGAGTTAAGTTGAGGTGCCCCAACCACGGACCCTACCTATGGTCTGTGGTCCGCACCACGGTTCGTGGGTTGCCACCATTGGCTGGCACTTGTAACTTTTAGGAAATGAGTTATTTTTATGATTCCTGGGTGTTACCGGCGAATTAAGACAAGTCTGCCGAAAGTGATAGTGCAAAATTAAAAAGAACAAGCATAAAGGGTGATGTCCATTCCCACTTGGCGATACACGGAGTGAGTTTCGGAGAACTAAGACAATCCCGCCGAATGAAACAACACCCAGGTGACATATGAAAGCATAAAAAGTGATCTGGGGATTATTTAGTGATTCACCGAACTACCTTAGCGAGTTATGACAAACCAACCAAATAGGAATTGTTCAGACCAATGCCTATTTTTATAAATTAAACCATAATATGCAATAATACCCAATTCCTAATAAGTTTTACAATCTACCAACATGTGTTTTTACCTATGCATACTCAGACTTCCCCCAAATATCACAAAGTACTGCCCAAAATGATGATTTTCCCTTAAGAAAGTTGTTACTCTATCTACATTGGGCAAATTCAGCCAATCGAGGTAACACTTGGCTAATCAGACTTCACTAGGGGTATGAAAAAACTGAACTGACCAATAAACTGAACCGAAATAAATGTTATTAGATCATTGCTATCGGATTAACAAGTTTTTATAAGTTTTGTAAACAAAAATGATTGGGTTATCGGTTTGGTATCAGTTTTAGTATTGGGTTATTCGATAAATCGATAGACCATTAAGAGGATTGTAAGTTACTACTATACCCTTCATAAATATTAAATATTAATAATTTAACATAACTAAACTCTATATCAACACTATACACTACAATATACACACTTCACACATCATAGTGCTTCTATTTTGGCTGTAACATGTTATTGTAGCCTTTGAACTACATCTACTCTTATTGATACAATTTCTCATTATAATTCTTGTTTCACTATATCAAAGCATTTACAACTAATATGCTTGTCTCACTGTATCGTGCCAAATTGTTAGAGAAGTGAGAAATCATATATTTATTTTATGAGTATTTTTTTGTTGGGTAAATCGAAAACTAAACCGTTAATGACCAAAAACCAATAAACAAAAAACCAATAAAGAATATCTTATTGGGTTGTTACTAGTTTATCGTATATAAAAACCAAAAATGATAAACCGACTAGATAATACTTAAAACGAAACCGAACCAATCGATCGACACCCCTAGACTTAAACCATGTTTACTTAAACTAAGACCCATAACACACAAGGGTTCAATTCCAAATTTTATCAACCATAACAAAATTTAGTGATTATGGGCACAAACTCAACTATCTAACTTATGGGCACAATTCAATATGATATATTTAGCATAACCCATACAAATTAAACAATTATATACTTCAAATGGAACTAAGCCTATATTAAAAACAATAATTTCTAGCACAAATGATAAGATATAACTCGTAAACCAACCTCAAAGATAGTAGCAAGGTCTAAAATCAAAGGAACTAGAGTTGGGATCGAGATTCAAGCAATTCAAAGCACTCCAAGCACACACAATCATGCAAAAGAGGCACTTAAATTACTACATTGAGGGTATATGAAGCTTAAGAGGGCACAAAGATATGATAGGATTTCTTTTTGAACATGAAAAGACTCTTGGCCTATTCATGCTAGGCACACTGAATGATCTACAACTAAGGTCCCCAAATGCATTTGATGAGTTACTGAATGAGCTAAAGCTCACCGATGAGGATTGAACGGATACCAAACCTGAACGTTGATTTGGCGAACCTAATGGAGTCCGCTAAGTGCACTTCGACGAATCATTAATTGGAGCTTAGAACGCCTAAATTGATAGTACACCTTTTCAAATTTTCCATCCCAAATGGCGGACATGAAGATGTCTTCTCAATGTATTCGGCGGATCGCGAACAAAGTCTTAGCATTTCCTAAACAATCTTTCGCACATTTTGACCTTTTTTCCATCTGCACTTATATCAAACATTATTGAAAGTAATAAAATATAATTGGGTTGCCTCTCAAGTAGCTCCTTATTTAACGTCATGGCACAACATAGTTCTAACTTCATAAATAATCATTTTTGGGATTTCGGACGATGTCACTTGGTAGCTCTCGCTTTGTCTTGGATTGAGATGAGTGGAGAGCTTACACAAAAAGTTTCAAGCTATTTGATCAGTAGTGAATGAGAGGTCACTGTTTTTGTTAAGGACACTGTTTTTGTTAAAATCTTTTAACGCTTTGTCGGACCTTCAACCTTGTTGAATATCTTTCAGAGCATTTTTCAGTGTGGTTTCATTAAGTCCATTTGGTTCCTTTGGTCTTGGACGATCATGATGTGGAATGTACCTATCTTTCTCAGCCTCTCGGTCTCTCAAATTTCCATTTCTCCAATATTTCAAATGGTTATCTCGCTTCTTGGTCCAACCTTGGTTCCTACCTTGTCGATGGTACATTGGGTGAGAATCCCCCATTTGATTTCCCAAGTACTGTGTTTCCTCATTGTATATTGCCTCAAATTTTGCATCATCAGGGCATTGTCCAACTCTTGTAACAACTACATTCACATCTTTTAGCCCACCTCCCATGATAACTTTGTCACGCCCTGAACCTACACTCTGGACGTGGCCAGCACTCGAAAACCATTATTGGTCCCTAAGCAAACCCCTAGCTGGGATGACTACTTAATAGAAGGCTTACTTTAGCGATAAAAGGCTAAAAAATAAATTTTTGAACATTTAAACTCAAAGTAAATACTCAACTCAAAATGCCTATAAAATACTCAACAATACAAGTATAATAGTTTGCAAAAAACATCTCAACGAAAACTACATACCGAAAGACTCCTCAACTGTGACTATCTATGAAGCCTCCAATGTTTAATATAGTAGTCGGGAGAAGTCCCATGATACCTCAAAACAACAAAACTAATAGTAAATGTGAAGTCCTCCACATTACAAGGAGGCTTACCAAAAGCTAGTTAGATTGTAGAGTGATCTCAATGAAGCACCTGTTGATGATCCTGAACACCTGTATCTGCATGATAAAAGGATGAAGGTTTAATGATATTAGTACATTGAATGTACGAGTATGTAATATGGTTGAATAAACAAATAACTGAACTAAATGACTGAAATAGATAAAACATAAACTCAATGGAGTGTAACAGATTGAGGGAATGAAATAATTTAAACTTTACAAAAAATTTACTCATCTATGAAACTCAACATAATAAGTAATATACAAAAATACACTTTAAATTTATTGGTAAATTCTCTCACCAACAACCATGACTATCAGCTAAGTGATGATACAACATCTAATCCACGCTGCCAGAATCGTCCTTTATTGCGCCAGTTTATAAAACACCTCAACTAAGTGGATACACTAGGCTCTACCTGAAGGTACTAAGGATTCATCTAAAAAGTATGATCTTGTATCCACGTGGGAAAGACATGGTTTATGGGGGATGTGACTTGTCTTAAATATGCCCCATATCACTGCTCAATACTACTCCCAATAATATATGCTTCTACTAAATTGTTTAAAAATATTACTTTTTCTCTGGTTTGAGATTCTTGCAAAACTGTCCTATAAAAAGAGGTAACTACTCTGAACTGTCTATCTTTGCTTACTGTAAAACAACATTGTGGGTTGAGATAATTACTCAAAAAGGGGCCTCTTTAAAAGGTATCTGCTCTGTACTTAATCTTTCTGAAAACACTTTTATCTTTTCTAAAAAACTATACTCTTTTTATTAATGTTAAAATGAAACAATTGGAAAATACTTAGTTCCCGTATACTCTTTCTCAAATTGTTCTTTACTTCCTCCAAACTAAATTTAAACAATAATGTTTTGTTCAAAATATCCTTAATAAGAATTCATTGAATACTAAAAATAGGGTTCATGCTGAAAAAATAGTCTTAAAGTGTCAACTAAATAATCACAATTCACATTGTACGACAATTTAATTATTTGGAATAGGAATTAAATAATCAATGACTCAAGAATTCAGAACTCAATATCAACTCATCTCAATAATACTGAAATCTATGGATAAAACCCAAGATTACTCTTTATTACTTATCTAAAAGTAGATGTAGGACGTGAGGACGAACTAGTCCAACACTATAATAGTGTTAGAGACATGGGAACAACAAAGTTCTTGGCGAAATAGATGAAACTTGAAGAACGCTTGAAAACCCTATATTTTCTCCTCTTGAATCCTTTCTCTAAGTCGTTGAAGTTCTAAAGAACGTAAAATAATGTTTAACACGATTTAAAAGTCTTAATTAGGTGAAATAGGGTCGTGGTTTAGGCTTAGAACTGGTAGGAAAAGACGAAACTACCATTCTTAAAATTGGCGAAAAACCTACTACGGGTCAATCTATGGTTTGTGGTTTGATATACGGATAATAGATCCCATCCGTGAATTTAATATTGATTTTTAAGGTTCAAAAGTATATTTATGGGTCCAAACGATGACTCGTAGGTAGACTTATGGCCCGTTGTTCGGATCCATATGATTTGGATCCCAAAAGTTGACTCATAGTACTCTAATCACGACTTGATAGGAAAATTCATCATTCAACCTATGGCCTATCAGTTTGATGACTTGATAGGACAAGTCATCATTCAACCTACGGCCTGTCAGTTGGAGTCGGCGTTCACGGACTCAAAAAACACTGGTATGACAGTCATTGGTAAAATGGTCATAAACTTTTACGACGAACATGAAATTAGGCTTAGTGTCATTGGCAAGAGGATTCAAAGACTTTTAATTTGGTAGGACATAGGCCATCTAATTCATTATGTTCTGGGAGATATGATTGTTTGAAGTTGACCTAAGTAGAATCTTATGTCAAAACTTAATCGGCAATGAAGATTTCAACTCAACTTTGTGCTAGGGGGTTCTTATGACCTTAAGTCATATCAAAATCCATTATAACAATAAAAAAATTACCTTAACTCCTAAGAACAATTAAGAATCACTCGGTATGACCTTATACTCAAATAAAAAATGCTTCAAGTCTCTACTTAGAAATATTTGGGGTGTTACAATATCTCCGCCTTGGGATCATTTGTCCTCGAATGACGACTAGACTGAGAATGAAAAGGAGTTACTCTTACTATCTCTCTGACTTTTGAACATGCCTACTGATGAGTCTGAGATTTGGACTCATTTAGGGCTTTGGTTATATAGAATTAGTCTCCTCAAATGCTTATTTTGTGCTAATAACTGATGTAAAACCCTTGATTTTTAGGTAAATGGATTGAGGAACAAATAAAGGACACTAACAAGCAAAAAGGAACAAAACAGGCTGAAAGGATGAAGAAAGGAAGCCTGGTGATCGCCAAGTTCACTTGGAGAATCACCGAATGGCTATTTGACCACCTAAAGTTCCAGTGTGCCAAGCCCTGAGCGAAAAAATCAAGTCAGCGATAGAAATGAGCAGTCGGTGGCTCACCGTGTAGTTCCGCAATGCAGTGTTGGATCGCTCAAAGTTACAGACCTTGAGCATGGTGAATGCCAAGGTAGAAAGGCTAGGAAGTGACCAAAGGGCAGCTCGCCGAGTAGTTCGGTGAGCCTGACTTGTTTTGCCGAGTGACTCTTCGCAACACATTTTTGCCGACTATAAATAAATCTTTGAACATTAAGTTTAGAATCTTAGCGCATATATTTTTAATCTATTTTTGAGTTTTGAAATGAGTCAAGTTTTCTCTAGTTTTTCCTAAGCTTTGAAGAGTTTAAGTTTTTCACTTTTTAGAAATTGGAAGTAGGTCTTTGAGATTCTTCGAATTGGAGCATTGTAAGGACGAATCTACTCTTACCCAGTTGATGGATAATAAATTTGGTATTGGTTTTTACCTTTTTATAATGTCTATCTGAAACCCCAATTCTTGGGGTGTGATTATGTGACAATTGGTTGATTTAGTTTAATGGTATTGCTAATTGTTAGTTTAAATGTTATTTAGAAGTGAGTTTAATCATCAATTGTGGTTTAATACAAGAATTGTAGTTGCAAATGCAATTCTAACTTTGTGTTCTTGGCTTGCTCGAGAAAGAGGTTTTAGAACTAAGGTTTTTGATTGATGGTTAGTGGTTATTGGTTTGACCTGGGTTCAGCTCAAGAGAGTGAACCCGAAACCCAATCCCACACATTCAACCGAGAGAGTGATTGGACTAAGGTATGGGCTGTTCTTATTTTACATGCTTGTTGATGTTCTAGAGTAATCGACGTGATTCAGAATAAATTGTTCGGGATAAAGTTTATCTCCTCTATAGCCTAGCTTACTCACTAATATCTAGCTATTTTCTAATAGTTACAATTACCCATTTGTCTATATTAGCCTATAATCGATCACATCCCAATAACCCATCTCATTATTGTTATTACATATTGTTTACCACTATTTATAGCTGTTAATCAAAACTAAAACCCTCCATTTGACATCGTGTCACCCCTAAATTTTAATGATGTCTTTATTCGATAACTTTTATTCCTAAGACTTATTGTAATACGTTTATACTTACCACTTGAATTTGGAATACATACCGCTCCCTGTGGGATTCGACCCCAACTCATTTAGTTGGGCTTTATACTGACAAACGATCATTGACGCTTAGAATTGGATGAAGTGTCTTTGAAACGTTAAAAATCGAAATGGCGCCACTGATGGGGAGTGGTGTTGTTTGAAATTCTTTTGGTGAAGTTGAATTTTGTTCTTGCTAGTCATAGCAGAATCTAATTACTTTTAGTTTTGGTTTTTGTGTTGCTTGTTTCAAACAGAGGACATGAGTGTCAATGGAAGCAATGGTAACCAAGTGAACCACTCTCCGTTGAATGTGATGATTCTCAGGGATAATATCCTAAACCTCCAGTACTCAGAAGGTGAGATGCTCCAGGAGTTGTGGCTGAGGTTTAAGACATTATTGCTTCAATGCCCATCTCATGAAATCCCATATAAGATGCTACTGAAATGTTTCTATAGAGGTCTTGGTCCTGAAAATAGACTAATGGCTGAACAAATTTCTCTGGGTAATCTAATAAGACAACCCTATGCAATAGTATCCTAACTCCTTGATTGCATGACTAAGACCAACAGTGAGAAAGAAAAGGGCCAGAATTTGGCCAACTTGTTGACTCAACTGGATCTCTTGGCCTAAAAGATCATGGAATTGGAAGTACTGTATAAAAACGAAGATAGGTACATTCCCCCTTACGAGTTTAGAAATCCCAAGAATTATGAGGGTGGGCAGATAGAAGATATACTCTTACTCATTCATCAAAACTCGAAGAACACGACATAGTGTTGAAATAGATAAAAGAGAATGTCTAGATGCTAAATCAGATGACCGCCTCTTATTCCATGTATATTTCAGCTAGTGGAGACCCAAATGGGTCATATGTTGTCTCGTCTCTACCCAAGACAACAAAAAGGGTTGCCTAGTGATACTATGGCAAACCAGAGGAATGAAGCTTAAGTGGGTACTTGTGTTGTGCCACGATGTTAACTAAGGCGCTTTTTGGGTGGTAACTCAAGTTTTTATTTTCTTTCTTTTTGTTTTTGGAATAATCATGTATTGATTGTGCAGCTGAAAAAGTAGAATGTGTTTGAAATATGCAGTTTGGCGAGCCAAAATTCCAGTCAGTGACTCACCGAGCCCGACTTGGAGCGTCGTTGGGCTAAAAAAATATGAGTTGGACTTGTAAAACTCGGCGGGCCTATGGACAAGTCGGTGAATCGTTGAAAAGGTCGGCGATCCCGACTTTGTCCGCCAATTGGACCCCAAGTTAACTAGAGATCCTATAAAACTCGGCGAGGTAAGTAACCACTCGGCGTGTCGCCAAGTGGTTCGGCAAGGAAAAATAATATCGCCAAAAGGGTGCGAACTGAATGATTTTAAAAGGCCAAAGGTTTAAACTTTCAAACTCCTTAACATTCCCTCATGTTTTAACTTCATACACTCACACCTGCACTATATATTTTCTATATTTTTGCATTTTACCACTTTTTGGTTGTCGATATTTTGTTCGGAGTTTGATACATTGTTGCCTAGCTTTACAAATTCATGTTTGGACATGAAGGTTGGTTTTTCCAAACCCCAAACTCGTAAATAACGGTTGAACTCAAATGCATTGCAATGAATTGTGTTGATGTATGGTGGGCCTCTCTGAATTCATATATGTGTGCTTGCTTGCCTACTATAATTTTCATATTATGCCTAAATTTCCTAAATTATTGATTTTTCGAATTTCGTGCTTTAAAAGTAATCATAATCCTGTGGGTTATGCTTAATTGTTGTTGAGTCTAGTCAGGTGAGGTCTGAGTAACCCAAATTGTGGAAAATGACGTGCTTTGGCCAATGATGGAGCGTTTGATGTCATTCTTAAGGGCTGAAGTCGTCAAATGACCGATTTTGGCCAAATCAGGGGAAGTCTGAGTATCTTGGTGGCATAGGTCTAATGGTTTTGGAATTAACCGAGAATGTGTGTGGTTTGATTTTGTTTTTTGTGGCTGTAGGGTTGATTTTGGAAGTCAGGGTTGAAAATAGGCACGTTGGGCAATTTGGCGAGCTGGGTCGAGCTCATCGAACTACTCAGTGGTTCACCGAAATCACCCTTGATCGTCTTAATTTTCATGATTTAGTTAATTTTTGAGTCTATAACTTTCGGTGAGAATCCTAAGTTCGCTGAGTGCGCTCAGCAACTCATCGAAAGTCTTCTTGTATTTCCTTTTCTGTGCCTTTAACCCCTAAAACACATTGTGATTTTTGGCGGGCTAATTTTTGCTCTTCGAATGATATCGGTGATTCGCCGAAAAGACCTTTTCATCGTCGACATGACTTTTTCTGGGAAATTTTAGAGCGAGTCCTTTTGGCGAGCCAGATCAGGCTCACTTAAGTGTCTCGGTGACTTGCCAATCGGTTCAGCGAGTCTTTATGCAACCTATTTTCTACACTTTTCTTGAACTGTTTCTAACATTCTACGATGTGTTTGCAGTTATGGCTAGAACCAACTTGGATTTTCCGCCCCACAAAAGAGCACGGGGCATTGTTATTAACAAGGGGGCAGCTACCCCTTCCAAAAATGGGAAGAAGGCACCTCCGGAAAGAGGCAAAGGAAAGGGAAAAGTGCCTGAGAGGAAAGACCGGAGAACATCTGCGGCAGTTATGGGAAGTCTACCCACTCTCAGCCTTCATTCTTAGAACCAGAGGATAACCAGCCCCTGTAGTGCCGACGAGCTGAGATTCATTCCAGATTTCATCAAGGTCCATCTAGGACCCTAGAGTGTACCCCTCTATTACTGATACAATGTCAACCTAGGCACAGACAGTGATTCCAGTGGCACTTGTTCAGGGTCCTCTTCCCCGACTACTTATTAGATTTAAAGCTGAGGGATTGAGAACGATTCTTGAAGAAAAGGTGTTGTCTACAAAGGGTTTAGTGGGCAGATACTCTAATGTGTGGGACACTCTCTAGTTTCACAAGTTCGAGCATTTCACCTGACCTTGAGGCCCCTACATTCCTACATGGGTCCGGGCATTTTATGCAGCATATGGTGACCTAGTCCCTAAGGGCAAGAAGAAGGTCAATACTTTCACACCGGTAGAATCCATCATGGTATGGGGGACAGTAGTGAAATGCAATCGTGATCATATCAACTCTATATTGTATAGATGGTCAATTTCTGACTGCCCAAATTTGGCTACCACTACGACACCATTTGATATCTCAAGGGCTGGCTTGCCCTCTCATCTCTGACACCACCCTAAGGTGGATTGAGGCAGGAGCTCCGATTGAGAAGAAGGAGTTGAATGTAGCTACACAGTACTGGTTTGGATTCCTTAGCAGCTCCATTATGCCGTCACTTAATGAGTTTGTCCTCCGCCATCTAAAGACGGCCTTCCTTGGGTCACTCATAGCCTGGATGAGCATTGACTTGGGACTCATCATTGAGTAGGAAATGGCCATGAGGGTCAAGTAGCTCTAGACTTCCCTTTCTTTCCCGGTTTTGATCACACAGATATGCCAGCGTGCGGGAATTCCAAGTAACGAGAAGAGAGTTATCGAGGTCACCCTAACATCCTCCACAGACATCCAACGTATAGAGGCTGAGTAAAATCGGGAGGAGGAAGACAGGAGGAGGGCAGCTCTGGTGGATGCATCCCAGGAGGTTGATTCTCAGATGATACATATAGAGGCATTTGTGCCTACTCTGGCCTCCGAGCGTTCAGGTACACCTGCTTCTACTTCTTCCCAAGCTCCTGGTGTTTCTACTGCTTCCCAGCCCACCAAGATTAGTTAATCCACGACCTTAAAGATGGAGCACTTAGCCCATTCTGCCGATGTGCGGGCTACCCGGTTGGAAGTTGAGGTACCTTGGATGTTTGAGAGGGCCCTCCTAGCAGCTTTGACAACCCTCCGAACTTCTATTGATAATCTTACGGTGAGAGTCAACAAGGGGTTCCTTCAGAGGTGACGATTTTGAAAGCCGAAGTTGCAGATTTGAGAAATGATGTGGACTACTTGAAGTCCACAGACTTCAGTTCACTCTTGGAGGTAGCTGATGATATGGATGGCCTGGTTGCTTTTGAGATTTCTCAGGCCACCACCAGAGATGTGCCGATGGATGACGCGACAACTGATGAGTCAGAGGCACAAATAGACGATGATCAGATAGATGCGCTAGAGAAGACAATCTGTGGAGACTTGCCAGACTTAGAGGTGACGATTGTACAGTCGGTGATTCAGACATCGCTGACAGTGACGTCCATGGCAGCCCTAGTGGAGCCAGTAGTACTGATGTTGCACAGGGCAGTGATGCCCCGAAAATTGAAGCGTTTGTTCAGACAAGACTTTTTCTTCACCTCGCTCTCTTCATTATTATTGACTTTTTATTATTAATTTGTTGCACTTGAGGACAACTGTCTTTTTATTTGTGGTGGGGTGAGGTATTTCCATATCTACCTGTTGTGACTACATTTTTTTGTATATATTGGGTTTTTGTATTTAAATTGTGTTTTGATATTGTTTGTGGATGTTTGAGCCTATGGCTCCTTGTATTGAATACAAATAGTTTTGACCCATCTAATTTTTTTGTTGCCACCTCTTGTGTGTGATTGTGGTTGTTCTTGTGTAAATTTGAGTTTCAGTTATGATCAATACCGATGACTTGAATATTGCTCTTAATCAAACGAAAATGAATGTGCAACTACAATGAGGCCAAATGAAGTTTCATAGACAATATGTGATCTTTTTGCTTCTCATTGTGACTAGCTGGCTATCGAATTGAGTCTCTTGTGATGAACATTACACACTAGCGAAAGTGTGGAGTCTTGTTTCATATTGGTTCCAATGCCTTGTGTGATGAGCTTACCGTGAACCTTTTGTGATGACATCTAGAATTTGCTTCGTTGGTCCGGTTTACTAAGTGATGCAAGCTCTTGAAATGATCTTAGGCAATAATTTTGTAGAGTGAAACAATTTGGCAATATACCTCTTTTGTGTCAACCTTGTGAGTGTGTGAACTTTGCTTGAACCCCTCTTGTGAGCCTTATACTTTTCTTGGAAGAAACTTGATGCAATTGTAACCCCTTTTTATTCATTCACCGATAATCCTCATGAAGTATGGTTTGTTTGAATAGCAAAACTTAGGCCAAAAGCCTAAGTTAGGGGTGAGGTGAAAAGAGAAGGTAAAGCAAAAAGTGTGAAGAAGTCTCCCTTGTTCCATGATTTTGAAATAGATGGAACCTCTCCATACAAAAAAAAAAGAGAAGAAGAAAAGAAGAATGAAAAAGTTGTGAAAGTTGCAAAAGAAATGGGGTGTCCAGTATTCCATTGGAAGTGAATAATGGGGTGAATTTCGAGCATGAGTGAAAATGCTGAAGAAAAAGAAGGAAAATGATGTTCATACCACATTTCATGAGGATAGCAACCACTGAGCCTAAATGGACAGACCTTTACACTCAGCCCCGTTACAAGCCTCAAAAAGATCTTCTTAATCTTGAGTCAGGTGAAACGAATGTTGATCGGAAAATAAGGGCAAACCTATGGGTGAAGTCATGCATGTGTTCATATATGTGAGTGTGAGAGTTGTATATGATTCCAGAGCTATAATTTGTTGAAAAATTGAGTGTGAATATGGAATCATTCTTGTTGTGAGGGCATTTGAGTACCTTTGTTGATCTTGAACTTACATTTGAAACAAGTATTGTGAACTTGAGAGTCTTTGATAATGGTGAGTCACAACTTGAATCTTTGAGTGCACAATTAATCCTTGCTTGAGTAACTTGAGTCTTGGTGTGTGCATTCATGATTGAGTCTTTTGTAGCACTATTTGAGACATCCTTTTTGAACTACTGAACTTGAGTTTTACTTTAGGACAAGCAAAAGATTAAGTTGGGGTATTGATGAGTCCGATATTTGGACTCATTTAGGACTTTGTTTATATAGAATTAGTCTCCTCAAATGCTTATTTTGTGCCAATAACTAATGTAAAACACTTGATTTTTAGGTATATGGATTGAGGAACAAAGCAAGGACACTAACAACAAAAAAGGAACAAAACAGGCTGAAAGGATGAAGAAAGGAAGCGTGGTCATCGCCAAGTTCACTTGGCGAATCACTGAATGGCTATTTGACCGCCTAAAGTTCCATTGTACCAAACCCTGAGGGAAGAAATCAAGTCGGCGATGGGAATGAGCAGTTGGTGACTTGCTAAGTAATTCTTCGATACAGTGTTGGATCGCCCAAAGTTACAGACCTTGAGGATGGCAGAAAGGCGATGAAAGTGACCAAAGAGTGGCTCGCCGAGTGGTTCGGCGAGCCCAACTTACTTCACCGAGTGACTCTTCGCAACACATTTTTGGCGACTATAAATACATTTTGAACATTTAGTTTAGTATCTTAGCTCATATATATTTAATCTAATTTTGAGTTTTGAACCGTGACAAGTTTTCTCTAGTTTTTCTAAGCTTTGAAGAATTGATGTTTTTCATTTTTGAGAGATTGGAAGTGGGTCTTTGAGATTCTTCGAATTGGAGCACTGTAAGGGCTAATCTAGTCTTACCCAGTTGATGGATACTCAATTTGGTAATGGATTTTACCTTTTTCTGATGTCTAACTAAAACCCCAATTCTTGGGGTGTGATTATGTGATTATGGGATGATTTAGTTTATGGGTATAGCTAATTGTTAGTTAAAATGCTATTTAGAAGTTAGTTTAATCATCAACTATTGTTTAATTTAAGAATTGTAGTTGCAAATGCAGTTATAACTTTGTGTTCTTGGTTTGCTTGAGAGAGAGGTTTTAGAACTATGGTTTTTGATTAATGGTCAGTGGGTATTGTTTTGACTTGGGTTCAGCTCGAGAGAGTGAATCCTAAATCCAATCTAACACATTTAGCTCGAGAGAGTGAGTGGACTAACTATTTACTAATAGTTGTAATTACCCATCTGTCTATATTAGCCTATAATCGATCACATCCTAAGAACCTGTCTCATTATTGTTATTTCGTATTGTTTACCATTGTTTGTAGTTGTTAATCAAAACTTAAACCCCCCATTGACATCTGTGTCACCCCTAAATTTGAATGATATCTTTATTCAATAACTTTTATTCCTCTAACTAATTGGAACACATTTATACTTGCCACTTGAATTTGGAACACAGACCGCTCCCTGTGGGATTCGACCCCAACTTATTTAGTTAGGTTTTTTACTGACTAACGATCGTTGATGGTTAGAGTTGGATGAAGTGTCTTTGAAACGTTAAAAATCACCTACTAACATAGGCAAAATTGATTCATAATAAGAGTTTTGAAAATGGACTCGAGCACGAATCTCATATAAAATTTAAGGATTACATGTCATCACATGAAACAAGGGTATCCATGCACAAAGTAAGACTATGAATACTATGCCTTGAGTGATATAAACTATAGCTTTTAAGCTTAACAACACTTCTCAACTATGCTCTCTTTTATGATTACTATAGTTCAGTAGCTGCAACTCATAGCTCCCACTAGAGTATATGACTATTCTTACAAATGTCTAAGTCAAATTGTTAACTTTTATTGTGTTCAAGCCTAATTTCTAAATCACAAGATGCTAAGCATGATATGTTTATACAAATATAAACCACAGGATTCAGGTTTTATGCCCATATAGGAAATCTCATCACATGAATACTACTCCTTACAACTGCATTCAACAAAACTTTGAGTCCTAGTCAAGAAGAATCTAATACATCATGTATTCATCAACATGTAACAACACCACATTCAAGTCTAGTACTATAGCCAATCCATGGACTCATACTAACCAATCTTTCTAAGAATTCCTTATCCTCTTGTCATCTCTTATCAACTAAAATTTCCCGCATTACTACCAGGAACCGACTAATTGCTCTCACTTAACTATTGCTCATAGTAAAACTACATTCATCCTTCCTCCACTTTTATAACATTAGATGGAATAAGCACACTAGTTCTACCAACAGAAGAAACATCAAACTTCTCCTTCTTTCATCATTAAACTACTATCATCAACATCACTATCTAACTAAAAATTATCATTGAAAGAGCTTTAGGGGGAAAGACCATAAGCGCGATTCATTTCAGAATTTTGATATAAGAATATGCATGACATAAAATTATGTTTCTAGCCATTGAGATTAAATCATGAATTCGCGAGACTGAACATATTATGAGACATGAATGCTTATATGAATAGGTTCATATCATGAGGCTGATATCCATAAATTTATGGAGTAAGATTGGGATCAATGGGATAAAGTCTTTGCCCTTATTCTTGGAACTGAGCATAGATGTTAGGTAATAGACACAATTATGATATTAGAAACATCAGCAGGATGTTGGATTGAATAAACTTTGAGGAATTCGTTGGAGTGTCAGTGGATCGATATATCACTCCAACTTTTTTGAACACATCACTATCTGATTCTCAACACTTGACTTGATTTCTCATCTTATCATCCCCCCCTTAGGTTTGAAGCTGATACTTTAAAGTTATGGATCTATTCCATTATCTCTAAACTAGTCTATATTTTCTTTACTCTAATGCTTAGAAAATTCTACTCTCATCGGTACTAAACTCTCCACGCGCATGCACTAAGATTCCTTATAAGGCTTCTTTCCAATATGCTTCTCTTAACGTCTTCCTGCTTCTATAGAAGTCTTTCTATAATCGTTACCCACATTGGCATATAAAACCACTTAATCTAACTTGTTGTAGTCAAACTTCACCTTTTTAGCCTACTAATACCGTCTTTTTAAGTTCATATCCAATTAACTAGATGCAATTTGATCTATAAATAAGAGGTCCATCATTGACTAGGCTATATAAAATCTCTTTTACCCAACTCTCAAGGATAATAAATAATGCTTACATCAGCCTAATAAAAATTAACAACTCAACTATACTACCTAGGCACACATGAAAAATAATAATCATATACTTAGTTAGAACCTCGTTTGACTATATACGATCTCAAATACATCTCTTAATGCTCTTGCTAATCCAAAGACTTAGCCACACTTCGTTGCTCTCATCTAATACTCATAATATCATACTTGTACCACTCACACTTCTTGAAAAGTAACACTTTTATTCCTCACCTACTTCATGTCAATCCTACTAGATCAGATCTCAAAACTA
This sequence comes from Solanum gracilifrons, assembly GCA_029582605.1. Lineage (NCBI taxonomy): Eukaryota > Viridiplantae > Streptophyta > Magnoliopsida > Solanales > Solanaceae > Solanum > Solanum gracilifrons. The sequence continues at coordinate 60,659 of JAJOOH010000936.1, forward strand.
TCATCATCACCATTGTGCTGCCTTTTTTTCACGACACTCACCTCGAATTCAAGCTTATTGTCCAATACTAACCACAAATGCCAATATAAGTTCTCACATACTATACTAACTTATGATTACTACATAAGATTAAATAACACTCGCTCACTAAGACGTCATGACTAGTAGTTAATCCTTATCGCTCTGTCTACATGTTTACAGTTTACCGTGCCATTCCATCTCACAAATTACATACAATTTCTCCCTTCACTATACATCAATTCCTAGTAAGTTCTATAACCCTCTCAATACCATGCGACTCTACCTTCAAAAATCATATGCGTAGCTTAGGTCTATCACCTCATAAATACTCTACTTTTTTATTCAACAACTATACTTGGCCTTCACTAACACAATGTTAAATTGACATCAAATACCTTTTGAATAAAGTACACTCTAAATACTTTTTTGAATAAAATACACTCTAACTCATTTTAACTAGTAACTTTTCATCTACCTTCTGTCATGAAATTCACACAAGATAACTACTCCTTAGAAAACACATAATGGAAAAAACTCATCATTAATGACTTACTAGGTACATGGCTACAGCTTACATTCTCTATCCATTAACTCACTCCATTTATAAGGTTACCAAACTTCTAAATGCATAATTCTAACAAAATTCCTCATAAGGGTCTCAACTAAAACAATGCTTAGAGAAGAGAGTGTGGGAGTACATCACACATTTATCTCGAGAGTATGATTCATATGAGTAAGAGTGCGTTCTTTTTAATCTTAGTATTCAAGCTCACTCATGGTCTTCTCTTAAGACCCTCTGTTGTTTCATGACTTTCCCAAGACTTTATCTTAGAGTAACTCATCGATAAGGATCAAGCCTTTGCTTTTAAACTACCTTGAGTATGAAGGGTAGTCGAATTGTCATGCCCCAGGAGTACCACCTAGATGTAACACGACGTACTGACCCCGAAGGGGTCTCATACAAGCCCTTAGCATAAAATAAACATAAGTAATAGAAATGATGCGGAATTTAAAACTTTTTACAAGCAAAGTCTTTTCATACAATCAAAATAGAAGTCTAGACATTGTCGAAATAACCATCCAACACAATCGAGAATCAATAAGGGTCATAGTCCTCTACAACATAGTCTTAAAAGAAAAAGTATGAAAGAAACTAGAAAATAACAACTCTCTTCCTCGAACCATGAGGACTCACCAAAAGCGTGGATAATAGTCAATCCAAGCTTTGATCAAGAAGGAAGCACACCTCAAAAACTAGACCCTACACTTATAGAAAATGTAGAAAAATATGGGTTAGCACAAAAAAGGTACTATGTATGGAAGCCATGCATAAAAATGTTTAAAACATGCAAAAAGGGACAATCTAGTTGAAACAATGCTCTTTATCAACTTTAAGAGTCATCATGCACATATAGTGTAAATACATATGTCAAACCATTTCATAAGCAACCTTAAGCTATACTTGTGCACTGCATAAACTAGATTCCATAATCCTATCTAATACTAAGTACCACTTTAGGCCACCATAATGATGCATATGATACCTTGACCTCATCGATAGCCAACACTCATAGACAAGTAAACATTCATGTTCATAGCTTCCAATAAGTAAAGCCACTCTTATCAATAATCCATATCATACATTCATAAATTCACATATCTTTATAGCACAAGGAAACCACACGATAACCCGTTTGTAAGTCTACTTGTGCAATGTATAAATGAGTCTCATACCCCCACTCACTAAGTTAAGCTATTTAAGAAGTCATAAGTATAATTCATGTTCATGTTCATGGATCATATAAAACATGCATTAACTCATAACAGATCATGTAAGAAGAGAAACATACCACAACCACTCTCAAAGCCTACTTGTGCAATGCATGACTAAAGTCCCATACCCCCATTCATACTAAGTAGAGCCACTTGAGGAACCATAGTACATAACTCATGTTCTTGTTCATAGTTCATGTTTCTTATTCTTGTACATGTCATAGTTCATGTTCTTGTCCTGTAGGGAAATAGCCTTAACCGACATGGACCATGTGAGCTACATGGTATCTAGTGTCACGCCCCCACACCGTAAAGAGGTGTCCTACTTGCCTAAGGTAGAACTAGTTTGTTAGCTTAGCTGGATCCACTAGCTAAAGACCTATATGGGCACATAGTTACCGGATAAAGAGATTGCTATTAGAAACCTGAACTAATTGAGGTAAAATGTTTACATCTCATGAGATAACTATTTTGGGAACCCGGACTAATTTGCGTAAAAGCAACCCATTGGGAAGCCAGACTAAATGGCGTAAAAGCTTCCATCTCATATTCGTATCCACTCGGTGCTAAGAATAATTTCCTTTAATATTCACATTAAATCTTTACTTACGTTCATGTTCATGAAAGAATGCCCGAACACTCAAACCAACATGGTGTCGTGATAGCTCATAGATTCATTAGGTGAGAATGGCCTTTCAACTTTAGAATCATCAATATGTGAGTAAACCTTTCACATCATCTTCATGGTGTGTTCATGAGAATAACCTTTCAATCAACACAACATTATCATAGTAATAGACATTTCATGCATAATCATGTGTAAGGGTATATGGAGAATCATCTTTCAAAAATACCACAATTACACAATAGTCATAGGATCTTCACCTTCTAAGTGAATCATAAGCTCATACACAATTCTTATCAACATGTAGAAACCCTGATAATTTACCCTTCAAGGCTATGAATCAAACTCAACCCTAACATCTAGAATTACTACATTAGATAGAGGAATATCATGATTCAATAACTCAATCAATATAGCCATAATCAATTGACATGCTTCCATAATCAATCAACCCACATCATAAATACAAAATTTAGTATCATGGGGCATTCATGGGTTCATGGGGGAGATTTTATAATAAATCAAGATTAAACCATCAATTCAACCATAATTCATCATAAATAAACCATTGAAAACATTTTGAAAGAGAACCCGTTACTTAGATTTAAGCCCTAGATTTTGAGGGAAATTGGAAGTTTTGAAATCAACTTTTAAAGGGACTCTATGGGTGGAAAATACCCATAGATGAAAAGCCACCATACCTTATAAAGATTCCGCATGAAATTGAGTGTAAAAGTTGAGTTCTTGAGCCCTAGACCTTGACCTGTTCTTCATCTTCAATCGAGGTTTTAGAGAGAGAAATATTGGAGAGGGGAGTTGGTTATGATTTTGAGTCTCGCGTGCTATGAAGTAAAATAGGTTAGTTAATGGTTTAAAAATACTTATATAAGTCTAATTAAACAATATAAACCCTCCCCATACTAAAATAATTAAAATATAAATTACTTAAGTTGACTTACCTTAGGCTGAATCTGAGGCAGCATTGCAGGCCCCTTCTACGACCCCCACCTACGGGCAGTAGATAGACCCACGGACCGTACTGGTCAATGGTGGGTTAGGGACTGCAACTCCTCATCTTGGCCAATCCCAGACCTCACTAATGAGACCTCACCCACTGAGCGTGAGTGGGTCCACAAACCGTACTGCAGGTTCGTAGATCAGACAGAGACTTTGGCAAAGCAAGGGGAGGTCCAGCCTTGACCAACAACCCCCACCTACGGGGCATGGGTTCACCCATGGGGCATGGGTTCACCCATGACTCGTGGGTGCCCATTTTGTGCGTAGGCTGCCTTGTTGACAACCTGTCGGGCTGTCTCAAGACCCTCCTGAAGGACCCTTGGTTCGTCCTTGGGGGAGTCATGCCTTGACATTTAAATCCAAAAACACCTATATTAGTTACCGGAGGTCATTTTACGAATCTAACCTTTTTGTTAAACCCCATTTAGGCTACTAGATTACTCATTAGGCTCTAGCTTATTTTACTAGTTTTTCGGAGTGTTACATTATCTCCCCATTGGAAACATTCATCCTCGAATGATGATTTTGGCACTTTACCCGATTAAAGACTTCAGATTAGGAGCCCAGCATGCATGAAACATCAAGATATGAAAAAATTACAAATGCACTATTCACAATATGCACTATTCAAAAGGAGGAAACATCAACTCCATCTCAAGACATAACCAATGCAATACATGGGTTGGAACTACATCTAACAACCTAATATGCATGAAACTCAACATTTCTCACGTTCATAGAAGGAACTACCTTCTCTAACTAAAGCAAGCTCAACACAACAATATGGAGCCAATATAATATTTCATTAAAAGCATATCAAAGCATGTTCATCAATTCACTTAATAAAGTCAAATATGCCATCATCATACTAAAATGCACAATCAACATGAGGGACATATAAATCATGAAAATTCATTTTTTACTAAACATGAATTTGGTCAAGAACATGCATAACATAAGGAGATCATGGAAAACCTCATACAATACACATTGCTCCCAAAACACTAAAACTCAAGAGGAACTACTTACCTCAAGCTTGATTAGGAGAAAAAGGAAAGAGATGAGGATATCGAGACTTCATATCGGCCTCGGCCTCCCAGGTAGCACCCTCAACTAGATGATTTTTCCATAAAACCTTAATGGAAGCTACTTCCTTATTTCTCAATCTCGTGACTTGCTAGTGAAGGATCTCTACCGGAACGTCTTCATAAGAAAGACTCTCATCAACTCCCAACCCTTATAAGGGAATGATAGATGCCGGATCAACAATACACTTCTTAAGCATAGAAATATGAAACACCGGGTAAACCGGGGAAAACTCATTTGGCAAGTCTAATTGATAGGCAACTTTCCCAATACTCTTCAAAATTTGATATGGGCCTACATACCCGGGACTAAGTTTCCCTTTCTTGCCAAACCTCATCACACCCTTCATAGGTGATATTTTGAAATAGACCCAATCACCAACTTCAAATTCTAGATCCCTCATTCTAACATCGACATAAGACTTTTGCCTACTTTAGGCCATCCTCAACCTCTCTCTAATGAGTCAGAATTTCTCAATGGCCTTATAAACTAGTTCAGGACCAATTGGAGAAATCTCACCTACTTCAAACAAACCAACTGAAGATCTACATCTCCTACCATACAATCCTTCAAAAGGAGCCATGACAATACTTGAGTGGTAACTATTATTGTAGGCAAACTTTATAAACTGTAGATGGTCATCTCAATTACCTTTGAAATCTATAACACATTGCCTCAAAATATCCTTTACGGTTTGGATGGTGCACTCTGCTTGACCATCCATTTGAGGGTGGAAAGCGGTACTAAGCTTAACCTTGGTACCGAGCCCTTTTTGGAATGACTTCAAAAAGTGTGAAGTAAATTGAGTACCCCGATACAAAATAATAGACAAAGGAACCCCATGCAACTTCACTATCTCCTTGATGTATAATTTGGCATAGTGTTCCGCCGAAAATGAAACCTTGGCGACAATAAAGTGGGATGATTTGGTCATTATATCCACAATGACCCAAATAGAATCATGTTGCCTTCAAGTATGAGGCAAACCCACAATAAAATCCATATTCACATCCTCCCACTTCCAAGTGGAAATATCTATATCTTGGGACAAACCTCCCGGTCATAGGTGCTCGGCCTTAACTTGCTGACCATTTGGACACTTCGCTACAAAACCCACTATATCCTTATTCATACCATTAAACCAATAGATTTCCCGTAGATCATGGTACATTATGGTCGCTCCTGGATGAATAGAATACCGTGAACCATGAGTTTTTTCCAGAATTTCCTCTCTCAAGCCATCAACATTCGGAACACATAACTGACCTTGGTACCTAAGCACCCCATCTCCCCCTTGGGAGGAAGTCTAAACAGACTTCTTGAGTATTGATTCTGTCAAACCAACTAATATAGGATCAAGGTCTTGCTTTGACTTCACGTCCATCACAAAGGATGATTCGGAACCATTATAGACCATGACACCACCCTTGCTGGAATCCATTAGTTGGACTCCTAGCCGGGCCAATCTATGCACATCACAAACCAATTCTCTCTTTTTATCTTCTACATAAGCTACACTACCATGGACAATCTACTAATGCTATCCGTAACAACATTAGCCTTTCTGAGGTGTTAAAGGACATTCATGTCATAATCCTTCAAAAGATCTAACCAGGTTTTTTGTCGGAGAATCAAGTCTTTTTGACTAAACACATAGTGAAGACTCTTGTGATCGGTGAACACATCAATATGCACCCTATATAGATATTCCTCCTTATTTTCATGGCAAACACAACCGCCGCTAATTCAAGATTATCGGTCAGATAGTTCTTTTCATGAACCTTGAGTTGCCTTGAAGCATAGGCAATCACTTTACCATGTTGCATAAGGACACATCCTAAACCCACTCTACAAGATTCACAATATACAAAAAAACCATCGGTACCCTACGGTAAGGTCAACACCAAAGCGGAAGTAAGTCTATCTTTCAACTGTTAGAAGCTTCTCTCACAAGCCTCCGACCACTCTTAACCTAGCTTTCTTTTTAGTCAAAGCCATCAATGGAGAAGCAATGGAGGAAAAACCCTCAACAAACCTCCTATAGTAATCGGCCAAACCCAAAAATCTTTTAATATCGGTAGGAGTTAGAGTCCTAGGCTAACTCTTGACCGCATCCGTCTTCTTAGGATCTACCTCAATACCCTTGCTCGACACAACATGACCAAGGAAGGCTATGGACCGTAGCAAAAAGTCACATTTACTAAACTTTGCATACAATTGGTGGTCTTTAAGGACCTGAAATAAAATCCTCAAATGGCTCTTATGATGAGTATTACTCCTTGAATAGATCAAAATATCATCGATAAAAATGATCACGAACATATCAAGGTGTTGTCTAAACACCCAATTCATTAGATCCATGAATGCTGCCGAGGCATTAGTTAGACCAAAATACATTACTAGGAACTCATAGTGACCATATCATGTTTGGAAGGCTGTCTTGGGAATGTCAATCCCTCTCACACTTAGTTGGTGATAGCTCGAACGTTGATCAATCTTTCAAAAGTAACTAGCCCCCTGGAGTTGGTCAAAAAAATCGTCAATTCTAGGAAGAGGATACGTATTCTTTATAGTCACCTTGTTCAATTGGCAGTAGTCAATACACATTCTAAGGGAACCATCCTTCTTTCAAACAATCAATACTGGAGCACCCCATAGAGAGACACTCGGTTGAATAAAACCCTTGTCTAGTAAATCCTTCAATTGCTCCTTTAACTCTTTCAAATCGGCCGGAGCCATTCTATAAGGAGGAATGGAGATAGGTTATGTTTTCGGCAAAAGATCACTGCAAAAATCTATTTCCTATTCGGGAGGAATCCTGGGGAAGTAATCAGGAAAGACATACGGAAATTTAGTCACCACAGGAATTGACTCTAGGGGAGGGGATTCAGACTCCACATGCATCACCCTAACAATATGGTAAATGCACCCCCTGGAGATCATTTTCCTAGCTTTGAGACAAGAAATAAATTGACCTCTAGGGATTGAATTCCCCTCTTTCCATTATAAAATTGACTCATTTGGGAATCAAAACTTAACCACCCGAGTCCTACAATAAATAGAGGCATAACATGCATGCAACCAATCCATACCCAAAATCACATCAAAGTCTAACATGTCTAACTCTATCAAATCCACCAAGGTAAATTTATGGGACAAAGAAATAGGCAACTCCTATAGACTCTTTTTGCTATTACCGAGTCAATAACCGGGGTAGAGACTATAAATGGCTCTACTAACACTTCGAGGAGTATTTCAAACTTCATTGCCACTAAAGGAGTAACAAAGGACAAAGTGGCACTGGGATCTAACAATGCATAGACATCAATAGAAAATACTTGTAACATACTGGTCACCACAACAGGGGAGCTCTCTTGGTCACCTCGGGATTAAAGAGCATAAAAGTGGTTGTTTTTGGGAGAATCGGAATTCGAACAGCTAGGAAGGACTTGCTTGCCCTCTCTTCCTTGAGCTTTAATCATGGGACAATCTCTCATCAAATGACCACTCTTCCGACAACTATAACAACCATCCGTGCGAACGAGACACTTACAATCATGTTTCTTGCCACACTTGGCACAATTAGGCCTCACCATAGATGATCCACCCCCATTGCCTCCTTGAGGCTTAGGGTCAGGCACCCTATCCTTTTTGACCCTTGGAGCACTAGAGGAGCCTTGGTTGGAGAACCTTCTCTTGAACCTTGGTCTCCTTTGATCCTCAAACTTACCTTTGGAATAATTCCCATCATCGGTACTTTCTCTCTTCACTTTTCGGTTCTTCTTCCTAAGTCTTGACTCCTCAAATTGTTGAGCATACAACATTAGACATGATATATCCATATTATCATGAAGCATTGCCACACGACATTCTTCCTCAATCGAGTCGGACACATCCATCACAAACTGACTCATCTCATCCCTCGGATTCAACACCAAAGACGAAGCATACTTGGACAACTTAGGGTCTGTTTGGAAAGCCACCTGGTAATTGGAATTGGTGTAATTACAAGGGTAGTAATTACCTACCTAGTAATTGCACAGTCTGGTAATTATACTGACCTGTTTGGTTGCTACAATGTAATTACACATGTCCTGTTTGGATGCCACAGTGTAATTACACATGTTGTGTTTGGATTCATAATTGCAATCATAAAATTATATTAAATTTTAAAAATAAAAATTAATTATTTAAAATTTATACTAGACAAATAAGAAACTTTATAAATGATATTAAATTAAACATGTAAGATATATATTCTTTTTTAAAATATATTAATTAATAAACATATGTTCTTAACTAATATTATGAAAAAAATTATTGATTTATATTTTTTTAAATTAATATATTTCAATTGAATTGATCATAAAAACTAAAAGTATGAAGTTTCTACGAACATCGTAAAATGGATGCTTGATAAAAAGATTAATCTATAAATAAATGTTCGACAAAAAGATAATGTATCAAGTCTAATTAAAAAATGACTTGCAATCTGAATTCAATATTACTAAAACAAAAGAAACTGAAAATATAACATAAGTTATAAATTCAAAACAAAAAAATTAACATAATACTCTTTATAGCAAATTCAACATAGCATATATAAATATGATTTATGTATTATTTTTTTAAAAAGAAAACGTAAGTTTATAACTTTACTTAACAATATATTCTATTTTAATTTAAAAAATAGAATACTAAAAAAATTATGCTAATAAGAGAATAAGCATGACATAAAGAACTAATATGAAAAAATTACATAGAATCACGTGAAGTAAGGTTGAGAATGAGAAGTAAATGAAATATATATAATATAAAATAAAAATAATTTTAGAATAATAAAAATAAAATAGAACTTAAAATAATAGAAGTAAAAAAATTAAAAAAGAAAAAAAGAAAAATAGAATTTAAAAAAAAAGAAATTAAAAAGTAATCAAGTCGTAATTACACCATGTAATTACCAACAATTCACAGCCTCTACCTATGAATTGTAGAGTCTAATTACCCCCTGCCAATTACACCAATTACCTACTGACCAAGTAATTACCTGTCCAACCAAACAGGACAGACAAAGTAATTACACACAATTACACCCAATCCAATTACCAGGGTGTCCTTCCAAACGAGCCCTTAGTGAATTTTAGAGAATATTCTTGAACACTCATACCTCCTTGACGAAGGTTGATATATTCATCCACCTTTGCTTCCATCTTATCTCGGGGAAAGAACCTATCAAGGAATGCTTTCTTGAACACCTCCCAATATATGGGACTGATGTTTGCGTAATCAACGACACATCTTATAGTTCGAGTGTCTAAGATTGTGCAATAGTCTAATAACACAACCAAGGGTAGGGATCGTCCCAAGGGAGTGATTTTGAGAATTTATAGAAAAAATTTTTTCGTTCTAACTAGTCGTTGCTAAAGACATTAACGATTAAAGACATTGTAAATTAAAAGGGTGACACGAAAGTGTCAATTATCAATGGGTGTTTTAACACAAGTGAGCAAATTTTTTCAAGATTAACAAGAAAATCTAACAATGAAAGGGGGATTCTTGGCATGTGACCGAAATACGGGTTAATCTAATGTATTGGGTACATGCTTTCGATCAAAAATTTGTAGACTAATAGTGACTAGGCTAAGCTTTATGTGGAAATAAATTCTCTCTCGAGCAACTTACCCCATTTCAAATAGGTTCCTCTCAGACACCCAATTGCCGCATGAAGACCAGCCTACGCCTTACCCCACTCACTCTCTCGAGCTGAGTGTTAGGATATGGGACTAGGGCTCACCCTCTCGGGCTGAGCCTCATGTCGACCCAATCCTTAGGCCATCAATCTAATGGTCTTGGTTTCACGACATCTCTCTTGAGCAAGCCGAAAACACATGGGTGAACTTGTATTTGCAACTACAAATCCATTAGATTCATCCACAACTAGTAGACGAAATCACCATTCAACTACATATAAACTAACAACAAGCAAGACCCAACAATTATCTTAACCCATATTAGCTAAACCACACCCCAAGAATTGGGGTTTTTAGCTAGACATCAAGATATTAGACATTTATACCTTCAATGATGTTGAAATCAAATGGATATGAAGATTTAAGTCTCAACTTAGGCAAAGAGTGGCGAATCCAAGAGACCCACTTCCAAATTGAAAAAGATTAAAAACCTCTTGAACTTAGAGTACAAAAATCTCTAGAAAAATCTGTCTTAACTTGATAATCTAAAAACTAAGTAAAAATATAAAACTAACTCCTGTAGAATAAAAACTGAAATAGTATTTATAGTTTTAAGAAAATGTGTTGCGAAGGATCTGTCGATGACGTTAATGAGAATTACTCATGCATTCGGTGATCCTTCCTTTGGTCTACTTTTCCGCCTTTCATCATTTGCCTTCAGCATCTTTGGATCCTGGATAATATAGCGATGTAGCACTGCTTCGCGGAGGCATTTGGAGATTCGCTAACTACTCTTTTTCATCGCCGATTTTCTCATTTTCTTCAGGGCTTAGTACACTAGAACAAAAAGCGAATATGCAATCTATTGGTGGTTCACTGAATGTATTCTGCGATTCGCAGACCTTTTTTTCTTCATTCTTTCAGCTTCTTTTTGCTCCTTTTTGCTAAGTGGTGTCCATTCTTTGCTACAAACTTCAAATATCTGAAACTTAAAGGTTTTCATCAGATATTGATATGAAATAAGCATTTGAGGACACAATTTCTATTAAAATAGAGCCCTAAATCTGTACAATTTGTGGACTCTTCAACACCCCTAACTTAAAATTTTGCTTGTCCTCAAGCAAACTCAAGTTCAGCTTTTCGAAAATGGTGTCTCGAATAGTGCTACATAAGACTCAATCATGAATGCACACAATAAGACTCAATTTACTTATGCAACGATCAAATGTGCACTCAAAGATTGTAGTTGTGACTCACCAATATCAAAGAACCTCATACTCACAATACTTACTTCAAATGCAAGTTCAAGCACAACTAAAGTGTTCGAATGCCCTCACTAAAAGAATGATTCCATAATCACACAATGGTTCACAGTTTAAAGCTTTGGAATCAGATGCAACACTCACTCTCATAAGGAATAACACAATGCATGCTTTCACTAATAGGTTTGCCCGTATTTTTCGATCAACATTTGTTTCTGCTCACTGAAGATAAAAAAGGTCTTGTCGAGGCTTGTAATGGGGCTGAGTGCAAAGGTATGGTTATTTAGGCTCAGTGGCTTTCATCCTCATGAAATGTGGTGTTCACAACCCTTCCTTTCCTTTTCCTTCATCATTTTCTTTAGTGTTCATAAGTCATCCCATTATTCAGTTTCCCATGGTGTGTTGGAAATCCAATTTCTTTTGTACTTTCTTCCATAACTTTCTTTTTCATTTCTTTTCTTTTCTCTTTTTCTTCTTTTTTTTTGTATGGAGGGTTTCCATTTTTCGCAACATCATGGGTTAAGGGAGACTTTCCTTGCTCATCTTGTCTTTTCCTTTTTCTTTCACCACACCCCCAACTTAGGCTTTTGGCCTAAGTTGGCTATTTCAATCAAACCAACAATCATAAGGATTAAGGGAGACAGATCTAGAAAGGTATAGTCGTCATCCAGTTTCATGCAAATAAGGTTAAGGCTCAACGGGTGTTCAAAAGAGAATCACACGCTCACAGGGTAGGTCACAAAAGAGGTATATGTCAAATTGACTCACACTCTTAGAAGTTGCCTAAGATCATATCAAGAGGTAGCATCACTTAGTTGATCGGACCAACGGGGTAAATTATAGGATCTATCATGCATGGTTCAAAGTAAGTCATCACACAAGACATCAACACTAAAGTCAAACAAGACTCAACACTTTCGCTAGTGCGCTATGGTCATCACAAGAGACTCGATTTGATAAATGGCTAATCACAAAGAGATGCAAAGAGTTCACATATTGTCTATGCAACCTCATTTGGCCTCATCGTAGCCGCGCATTAGTGTTCGTTCGATTGTAAGTACTATTCAAGTCATTAATATTGATCAAAACTGATACTCAAATTTTTTACAAAAGAACAGCCACATTCAACACATGAGAGGTGGCAAATAAGTATGAAAAATTTAAAATTTTTCGATAGGGTCATAATCGTTTTGTAAGTTAAAAAAGAATGAGCTATTAGCTCAAACATCCACAGAAATAGTGTAAACAGAATTTTAAACAGATCAACCCAAATATATACACAAAACACAACTATCCAAACAAAAGGTGTGGGCCTCACCCCACCACAATAAAAAAGCGTTTGTCCTCAAATGCAAATAAAAGTGTCTAAAAGTAAAAATAAATAATATAGAGAGAGAAATAAAGAAAAGTCATGTCTTTGCAGTCTATCTATCTTTCGAGGTCTGAATAGTGGCATCAGAGCCTGGTGCATCTATTTAGTCACGGGTCTCAGTACCCGGGGTAGCCTCAGACGAACTAACACCATATCCACTAGGAGATGCTATGTATGTCTCAGCCGACACTATCTGAATTATCGACTGCACAACCATCTCCACAAGATTCGATCTCTGAATATGTTGTCCTCTTGGATCTCACTCACTACCTTTATCGTGCACTGCTATCTGCTCTTCGTCGGTCTCAGTCTCTGACTCTGTGTGCCCTTCATCATCCCTTTACACATCTCCGATAGTAGCCGGAAGAATCCCCGAGGTCTCAGGAGCATCCTTGTAATCCTCTCTCTACATCAGTTTAGTGAAGTCGGTAGCCTTCAAATAGGTTACGTCCTTCTTCAACTCTGCTATTTCAGCTTTTAATATTGAAACCTTAGTGTCTCCCCCTGTCAAGAGCAGTAACTCTGGCAGTCAGATCATCAACAGTGGTCCAAATGGGGTTCAGTGCAGTCAAGATGGCACTATCAATCATCCCTGGGATGAATCTCTCCAATCACGTTTCCCTCACATACGTTGAATAGGCCAGCTGCCCCATCTTTAGGATCTTGGCATGAGTGATCCTGGTAGGCTGGGAAGAGGAAAAGGCACCTGGAGTCTGTAAAGGACAAAAATCAGTGGGTATACTTGAAGGTTCCAAAATTGGAGTAGACAAAGGTGCCTCTGCTGGTAATGAGTCAACATCAACTTTTCTAGAAGTATTTGCTGGAGCTGCTCTCCTTCTGCCAACCTCCTCTCCTGTGAACTCGGCCTCTATACCCTGGATATCGGGGTAGGAAGAAGGGGTGACCTATATATCGCTAGCAGGATCCCACGGTACTCCGTCACGTCGGCATAACTCAGTGATCAGAATAAGAAATGGCAGAGATGTCTGCGTCTATTTGGCTCTCATAACCATCTCCTTTGAAACCAGTAGTCTTAAGTCGATCTGCCTCCTAGCCATGATAGAACTAAGGAAAAACGCCTTAGGATAACGCAGAATGGACTCGTTTTAGGATAGCATGATAGTGCTGCTAATGAAGCAAAACCACTACCGGGAGGCAATGTTCATGTCCCTCTTCGCAATTGGAGCTCCTGCCTACATCCATCTCAGGGTGGTGTTAGACTTCATCGAAGCTAACCAACCCTTCCGATCATCCAGGGATGGAACAATAGGCAAACCCTGGTAGGACAGTACCGAATGCACCGATTAACCTAATACAATATTAATATTATTGTTGTGACACTCCACCTCCTTGCCTCTAACTATAACCGACTTCACCGGTCGGAACTCACTAGCCTTCTTCTTATTCTTTGGGACCAACTCTCCATAGACTAAGTAGAATTCCCGGACACATGAAGGAATGTAAGGTCCCCGTGTCCTAGTGAACTGCTCTGATTCATGATACTTGAGTGTGTCAAGCACCTCAACGTGCTGACCTTCTAAACCCTCCATAGATAGTGACTTTTATTCTAGAATGGTTTGTAAACCATCGCCTTTTAATATGTTCAACAATCTGGGTGGAGGTGGAGCTACGGGGATTGTAGGGGCAACTGGAGGTGATGCTGGGGCTGGCACTGATTCAGTAGCTGGAGGAGTGGCAGCTGAAGCAGTTTTGGTAAATGTGGGCTGACTGCTAGCCCTGAGTTCATTCCTTCAATTCATCAAAGGTTGCTCATTCGCTAGCTCAGAAAAATCTGGTTCAACATTTGTACCCTTCCTAGCTATGTGCTTTTTCGTTTTCCTTTATCTCCCGGTTGGATGTCATCCCTTTTTCTTTTTGGAGGATTTGATCCTCTTTCGTTGATTGTAATGCCTTTAGTCTTTTTCTGTGGTTGCTCAGTTAAATTGGTGCATACCATATCTACAAAAGATCGAGAAAGGATAAGACAATCACTTAAACTCATGTATAGCCACTCTCGCTGCAAATAGACTCGCCGATCAAGTCGACCTATCGCTGAACCACTTCAGCGAACTAAATTGGGTTTGCCGATGGGTTGGCTAAATAATTTAAGGCAAATTGGAGAAAAGAGAGTCCTTTCGGCGAGTCAAATTTAGCTATTTGTCAATAGTTGCTCTTAAGAATGTGGTTACCCATTCTATCATTAAGCAACTTTCTTCATTTAGCACACGCACAGGCTATTACGACTTCACCCAAACAATCACAATCACAACCCAATGAGATTTCATTCAATTACAATCACAACAGATATGGGAATTTGACAATCAAAACACTACGGGCAAGATTTTCAAATTGAAATAGGCATGCAAAATTTCTAATCGTAGCAGAGAGGCCCATCACACATCAATAAGAGCCAATTATTGCAAATGAGTACAAAACTTTCAAATGTAACTGTGGGAAAAGGAAACCAACCTTCAATGTTGATTAAATTCGATTTGAAAAGCTAGGCAGCAAAGTATTGTATTCCAAGCACATGTCTCAAACTAAAATACTAGAGTAATGCTAAATTGAAGAAGGTATTACCTTAGTGTGAGTTTAGGAGATTTGTGAGCGAGGAAAAGTGAAGAAGTTGAAGTTTTGAATATTTTGGCCATTATAAACCGTCCAGTTCATGCTCATTCGGCGATTTTAGTTGCAATCGCTAATCCACTTGGCGAGTCGCCGAGTGGTCCCTTGTCCCGCCGATTGTTAGAGATTTGTTAATTTCTTGGGATCAAGATGGCTATCAAAGTCGAGATCACCGACCTGGTTGGCGATGCGCCGAAATGCTTTTCAAGGTCGCTGTGTTTTACATGATCTAATTTAAACTTGAGTTAAGCCAAATGGTGGGTGAAGTCGAGAACGCCAACCAGTTCGATGGTCCGCCGATCGACCATTTTCTCGCCAATCTGTATTCTTCACCACTTTTCTCATTCACACCTGCACTAGTAACACACCATTATTTATAAAAGCAAATTTAATGATTTATGACCTTGGGTTGCCTCCCAAGAAGAGGCTTATTTAACGTCGTGGCATAATGCGAGCCCTTAATCACTCCTCATTGGTATGGTTGGCCCTATTGTTACTAGGTAGCCCCAATAGTTCGTTTGAGTGAAGAGGATGCACCACATAGTTCACGAGTGTCGTGATCAGCTAGATCAATCTAGAGTGAGAGCCTACCATTTGATTTAATACTACAATACTCTCATTCATCACTTCCAACATTCGATCTTGCCCAATGATCTTTTGGAGAATGATTTGAAGTGTGTCCTCGACACGATTGTTCCCCCTATCTCTAGACTGCTTCCTCTCATGAGGAGGTATGTACCTTCCTTGACACTTGCATTGGTTTTCCACCTCTGTTATTTTGGTGGCCAACTCGTGCAGCTGAGTTACCAGTGCGGGTAATGTGAAGTCCCTCTCGACTTCTTGCTTCATCTCAGCCGAGTTGCCACCATTTCCCTTAGTCATGCTCAAGAAACCTACCTACACCAACAAATTTAAAGAAAAGCAAAACTTAAAAAAAAAGGTTAGTAAGCTATGATTATTGAAAGCAGAGTTTGACTTAAACCAAGAACTTTCACGTAACACCACTCCTCGGCAGCAACACTATTTTGATGTTTGCGTAATCAATGACATGTCTTACAGTTTGGGTGTCTACGATCGTGCAATAGTATAATAACCCAACCAAGCGTTGGGATCGTCCCAAGGGAGCGGTTTTGAGAACTTGTATTTGCAACTAAAAATCCATTAGATTCAACCACAACTACTAGACGAAATCACCATTAAACTACATTTAAACTATCAACAAGCAAGACCCAATAATTATCTTAAACCATATTCGCTAAATCACACCCCAAGAATTGGGGTTTTTAGCCACATATCAAGAGATTAAAAATTTATACCTTCAATGATGTTGAAATCAAATAGGTATGATGATTTAAGTCTCAATCTAGGCAAAGAGTGGTGAATCCAAGAGGCACACTTCCAAATTGAAAAAGGTGAAAACCCTCTTGAACTCAGAGTACAAAAATCTCCCAAAAAATTTGTCTCAACTTGATAATCTAAAAACTAAGCAAAAATGTAAAACTAACTCCTGTAGAATAAAAAGTGAAGTAGTATTTATAGTTTTCAGAAATTGTGCTGCAAAGGATCTATTTGCGACGTTAGTGAGAATCACTGATGCATTTGGCGATCTGCCCTTTGGTCTATTTCGTCGCCTTTCATCATTTTCCTTCAGCATGTTTGTGTCCTGGATAATTTAGCGATGCAGCACTGCTTCGCGGAGGTGTTTGGTGATTCGCCGACTGCTTTTCTTCATTGCCGATTTTGCTCATTTTTTTCAGGGTTCAGTACACTGGAACAAAAGGTGAATATGCAATTTATTGGCGGTTCACCGAATGCGTTCGGTGATTCGCAGACCTTCTTTTCTTTGTTCTTTCAGCTTCTTTTTGCTCCATTTTGCTAAGTGGTATCCATGCCTTGCCTCAAAATTCAAATACCTGAAACTTAAAGGTTTTCATCGGATATTAGAGATAAAATAAGCATTTGAGGACACAATTTCTATTCAAATAGATCCCTAAATGAGTCCAATTTGTGGACTTATCAGAGACCCGCTTCTACCGGCCTATTCCTCTTCCATTGAGTTAACCACACTTGGGCCACATCCTTCAATTGGTAGGCGGCTAGCTCCTCTTTCTCTTTAGAAGTCACCCCGATAGCATCAATTATGTTGTAGACCTCTTCCACAAACTCTTGGGGATCTTCGCCCATTTTAGAACCAAAGAACATACGAGGGTTTATTCTTGTAAAATCTCTCAACCTTGAAGCCACGGTCTTCACATTAGGGTTCACATAGGGCCCAACATCTCTATTGGCTTGGGCCGTCATAGCTTGAGCTTGAGCTATCACGACATGAGCCTGAACTGTCATAACTTGGGTCAATGTTAGCAAAACCGACCTAATTTCCACATCCGTCGTAACCGGAGGATCAACCGGAGCTTGCTCATCTAGAGGAGTTTGGTTGCCTTGAGGAATTCCTTGATTCACATTCTCCTTTTCCACCCTTCTAGCATTCGCCTTTCCTGTATTTATTTCCTGAAGATACAAGATAAGGGTTAGGAAAAGGACTTCATAGAGTTAAAATTCCAAGGCACGACTAAAGCGTAATGAAAAAAGTGGAATTTCCTAAACATCTTATAGCCTCTTATTAATTAATGTGGCGCACTTCACACTCATGAACAAGACTCTACTAGACGTGGTTAATAAGACATCAGCCTAGAATCATTCTACACCTTGTGCTCTGATACCAATTTTGTCACAACCCGGGGGTATCCCCTAAATGTAGCACGACGTACTTGAACCCAAAGGGGTCTCATACAAGACCTTAGCATATCATAAACATAAGTAATAGAAATGGTGAAGAATTTAAAACTTTTTACGATCAAAGTCTTTTCATAAAATCAAAATAGAGGTCTAGACATTGTCTCAATAACCCTCTAATACAATCGAGAATCAATAAGGGTCACAACCCTTTTCAACATAGTCTCACAATAGAAAGTACAAAAGAAACTATAAAAGAACAACTCTCATCCCCGAACCATGAGGACTCACCAAAAGCGTGTAGAATAGTGAATCCATGCTTTGATCAAGAAGGAAGAACACCTAAACAACCAGGCCCTACACTTATGGAAAATGTTGAAAAAATTGGGTTAGCACAAAAATGTACTAAGTGTGGAAGCCATGTATCAAAATCCTTAAAACATGCAAAAAGGGACAATTTAGTTGAAACCATGCTCTTTATCAACTTTAAGAGTCATCATGCACATTTAGTGTAAATACATAAGTCAAACCATTTCATAAGAAACCTTAAGCTATACTTGTGCAATGCGTAGACAAGATCACATAATCCTATCTAATACTAAATACCACTTTAGGCCACCATAATCATGTATATCATACCTTGACCTCATCCATAGCCAACGCTCATATACAAGTAAACATTCATGTTGATAGCTTGCAGTAAGTAAAGTCACTCTTAGCAACAATCCATATCATACATGCATAAATTCATTTATCTTCATAGCATAAGGAACCACACCATAACCCCTTTATAAGAGTACGTATGCAATGTATAAGTGAAGTCACATACCCCCACTCACACTAAGTAAAGCTCATTAAGAAGTCATAAGTATAGTTCATGTTCATGTGCATGGATCATATCAAACATGCATTAACTCATAAAACATTATGTCATAAGAGAAACATACCACAACCACTCTCAAAGCCTACTTGTGCAATGCACGAATTAAGTTTCATACCCCAATTAATACTAAGTAGAGCCTTTTGAGGAACCATAGCACATAAATCATGTTCTTCTTCATAGTTCATGATTTTTATTCTTGTTCATTTCATAGTTTATGTTCTTATCACATAGGGAAATAGACTTAACCGACATAGACAATGTGAGTTGTATGGACTCCGGTGTCATGCCCCCACACCGAAAAGAGGTGTCCAACTTGCCTAAGGTAGAACTAGTTTGTTAGCTTAGGTGGATCCACTAGATAAAGACCTACGTGGGCACATAGTTATGGGATAAAGAGATTTCAACTAGAAACCCAGACTAACTGAGGTAAAAGGTCTCCATCTCTTCAGAAAACTTTTTTGGGAAGCCGGACTAACTGGCGTAAAACGAACCCATTGGGAAGCCGGACTAACTGGCGTACAATCTTCCATCTCATATTTGTATCCACTCGGTGCTAAGTATAATTCAATTTAAAATTCATGTTAAGTCGTTACTTAAGTTCATGTTCATGAAAGAATGCCCTAGAATTCAATCCAACATGGTATCATGATAGCTCATAAATTCATAAAGTGAGAATGGCCTTTCAACCTTAGAATCATCAATATGTGAGTAAACCTTTCACATCATGTTCATGGTGTGTTCATGAGAATAACGTTTCAATCAACACAACAACATTATCATAGTCATAGACATTTCATGCTTAATCATGTGTAAGGGTATGGGGAGAATGATCTTTCAACAATACCACAATTACACAATAGTCATATGATCTTCACCTTCTAAGTGAATAATAAGCTCATACACAATTCTTATCAACATGTACAAACCCTCATAATTTACCCGTCAAGGTTATAAATCAAACTCAACCCAAACATCTCGAATTACTACATTAGATAGGGTAATATCATGATTCAATAACTCAATCATTATAGACATAATCAATTGACATGCTTGTTTAATCAATCAACCCACATCATAAATACATTGTTTAGTATCATGGGAGATTCATGGGTTCATGGCGGGATTTCATAAAAAATGAATAATAAACCATCAATTCAATCATAATTCATTATAAATAAACCATTGAAAACATTTTGAAAGAGAACACATGACTTAGATTGAAACCCTAGCTTTTGGGGGAAATTGGAAGCTTTGAAATCAACTTTTGAAGGGACTCTATGGGTGGAAATTACCCATAGATGAAAAGCCACCATACCTCATGAATATTCCTCATAAAATTGAGTGGAAAAGTTGAGTTCTTGATCCCTAGAGCTTGACTTCTTCTTGTTCAATGGAGGTTTTAGAGATATAAATATTGGAGACAGGAGTCGGTTATGATTTTTAGTCTTGTGTGTTATGAAGTAAAATAGGCTAGTTAATGGTTTAAAAATACCTATATAAGTCTAATTAAACAATATAAATCGTCCATATACTAAAATAATTAAAATAGAAATTACCTAAGTTGACTTACCTTAGGCCAAATCTAATATAGCATTGCAAGCCCTATCCACGAACCCCACCCACAGGGCGTGGATGGACCCACGGACCGTATTGGTCACTCGTGAGTTGGCGTCTGTAGCTCCTCATCTTGTCAAACCCCAGCTCTCACTGACGATACCTCACCCATAGAGCGTAGATGGGTCCACGAACCGCAGTGTAGGTTCGTAGATCAGACAGAGATTTTGGCAACGCAAGGGGAGGTCCTGCCTTTACCCACGACCCATCTATGGGGTGTGGGTCTACTCATGAGTCGTTGGTGCCCATTATGTGGATAGGCTAGCTTGTTAACAACTTTTTGGGTTGTCTCAAAGCCCTCCTCAAGGACCCTTGGTTGGTCCTTGGGGGGCTCATGCCTTGACATTTAAACCCAAAAACACCTATATTAATTACCGAAGGTCATTATACGATTCTAACCTTTTTTGTTAAACCCCATTTAGTCTACTAGATTACTCATTAGGCTCTAGCTTAGCTTACTAGTTTCCAGAGTGTTACACAAATGGATTTGAGAAACGCACGACTTTGAATAAGTTCTTTATGAAACCGTTCTATTGTATGATTTAGAGTATGAAAGAAGATTATTTTCTTAAATGTTTGTAGTCCCTAATTTATTGAAGTGTGGCCCTCACAACAATAAATAAGATCCTACTGACATGGCTTCATAGACAACCAAGGACACTTGAACACAATGCTTAGATACCTAGTCTATCATGCCTAGAGCCTACACCCCGGTTGTGGTCGACACTCGAGAATCATTGCTGGTCCCTAAGCGAACCCTTGGCCATACTGACTACTTAGTTGTTGACTTACTCAAGCGATAAAAGGCTAAAAGAATAAATATTTGAAAATTTAAACTCAAAAAAAGTACTCAACTCAAACTGCCTGTAAAATACTCAACAATACAAGTATAATAGTTTCGAAAAAACATCTGAAGGAAAAGTACATACTGAAAGGCTCCTCAACTCTATCTATATATGAAGACTCTAATGTTTTATATGAAGCCTCTACTGTTTAAGATAGGTGTCAGGAAAAGACCCACGACGCCTAAAAACAATTAAACTGAAAGTAAATATGAAGTCCTCCAGAATACAAGGAGGCTCACCAAAAGCTAATTGTAGTGTAGAGTGATCTCAGCGATGCGCTTTTTGATGATCCTAAACAGTTGTATCTGCATCATAAAAGGATGCAAGTCTAATGCTATCACTACATCGAATGTATGAGTATGTAATATGACCAAATAAATAAATACTGAACTAGATAATTGAATTAGATAAAACACACTTCAAAAGGAACCCCAATTACCAACAAAAAAATTCGGTGGTAAATTGATCAAATTGGTTGGCAAATTGACTTACCAACCAAATGACAACTTATATTAATCGGTTGCTAAAATGATAGATGGTAAATATTACCAACCGATTTTAATTTGTTGGTAAACTTACCAACCAAAAATCAGTTGGTAAACACCCAAAGATGTTGTTACAAAATTTTGAAACATGAACCGTATATTTCCGTTGGTAAATTCACCAACTAATTTTTGGTTATTATATCATTAGTACCTTTACTACCAAATTGAAAAAGATTTAGTAAATATGTTTCTTCATTATTCAATTTCGTTGGTACTACGTTGGTAATTATAGTAACAAATGTTATGTTGGTAATTTACCAATAACTTTTAAATATTTTTTTTTTGGTTTCCTATCCCGTGTCTGGTACCCACATTGGAGCTCGACTAAATCCGGATTCTCGCCAGGAAGTCCCGCATTGGGGGTAAAGTACTGCCTAACAAAGGTGACTTTGTACCAAAGGGGAATCGAACCTGACACCTCTTGGTTAAGGATGAAGGAGTACCACAACCCTTGTTGGTAATAAATTTTAAATACGTTAGAATGATTATTTGTTTTTCTAATAAATTTACTAATTGATCGTTAGTTTGTTCGTAATATATCATTAAAGTTCAATGTTAGGTTAGTAATTGATTGATAATATGTTTAAACTATTATTAACTAAATGATTATTCAATAGTAAAGTATTTATTAATTTATTGAATTTAAAATTTTAAGAGCACGAATATAAATTCAAAAATATTAATATCAATTTTATAGATCATATTTGAATGTAACAATGCAAAATCTATGATAACAAGTTAAATTAATCTGAATATGACACATCATTAGATCAATTTTTTTAATTTGAACACGTTTACCAAAATTATTGACCAAATCTAAATTTTGCCCAAAACTTAAAAGCTAAAATGCCTAACAACAGAAATTGAAAATGGAAGCCTCAAAACTTGAACCAACCATCCTATTAGTTATAAAACTGACCTTCTGAAGCTAATCGCACTGACAGCATCAGAGCACGTTTACAAGAAATGTTAAGCAAAGTCAAATTTTTGCCAAAAGTTAAAAGTTAAAACACCTCACGATACAAACTGAATATGAAAACCTCAAAATCCAAACCAACCATCGTATAAGACGAAAAATGACCTTCCAGATCTAACTGCGCTGACGAAATTCAAATTTGAACATGTTTCTCAAAAAAATTGACCCAATTCAAATTTTAGCCAAAAGTTAAAAGTTAAAACGCTTAACGACACAAACTGAAAATAAAAGTCTGAAAACCCGAACCAACCATCCTAAGAGACCAAAACTGAACTTATATGGCTAACCCCGGTGATAAAATTTCAATTTGAGCACGATTACCAAAAATGTTGACTAAAGTGAAAATTTTGCCAAAACTTAGAAGTTAAAATGCCTAATGGCACAAACTAAAATGGAAGCCTCAAAACCCGAACCCTCTATCTTATTACATCAGAAATGACCTTCCCCGTCTAATTACATGACGAAATTCTCATCTGAGCACGCTTATCAAATATATTGACCGAAGTTAAATTTTGGCCAAAATTTATAAGTTAAAACACCTAACGGCACACACTAAAAATGAAAACCTCAAAACCCGAACTAACCATCCTATTAGATAAAAAATGACCTTCGGAATTAATTACGCTGACGAAATTCTCATCTGAGCAGGTTCACAAAAATATTGACCAAAACATAAGATTTAAAACACCTAACAGCACAAATAAAAAATGAAGCCTCAAAACTTGAACCAACCTCCTGCTAGATCAAAAATGACCTTTTGAAGCTAATGACACTGACAAAATTCTAATCTAAGCACTTTTACCAAAAATATTGACCAAAGACAAGTTTTGGCTAAAAGTTAAAAGTTAAAACGCCTAACGACACAAACTGAATATGAAAGCCTCAAAACTAGACGATGATTTACCAAAAAATTTAACTTCAATTGGTAAATTTAACAACTATTCAAATATAAGTTAGTAATTAATAATTTACCAATAAATTTTATCACAGTTGGTAATAGTTACTATTCAACTAGTCATTCGTATATAATATTAACAACTAATAATTAATATGTTGGTAAATTTTTACCAGTGGATTAATGATCGGTGGTATATTACCAACTATTTTAATGATGTTAGTAATTTACTAACTACAATCTTTATTCGTCGGCAAAATTTCCAACTAATTTGATATTGGTTGGAAAGTTTACCAACAAATTACATTTCGTTACTAATTTACCAACACATTTATATTTGGTTGGTAAATTTAGCAACACAATCTTGTCGTTGGTAAATGTCTGGTTAGTAATTCATTGATAATATGTTAATAAATAATATAAACAATTTTTTTTGTCATATTTACCAACCGATATATACATTGTTTGTAATATTACCAACAAAACATGTGAGTTAGTAATATTTCAGTTGGTAATCCATTGATAGAATGTTGCTAAATTTGGCACCATTTTTTCCCACTGTATTTACCAAATAAAATACTTAGTTAGTAAGATTTTTGTTGGTAATCTGTTAGAATTTTGTTGTAAAGTCACTTGATCTCAATGCTTAGATACCAAGTTTGTCATTCCTGAGCCTACACCCTGGTTGTGGTCGACACTCGAGAATCAATGCTAGTCCCTAAGCGAACACTTGGCCATACTAACTACTTAGTGGTAGACTTACTCAAGTGATAAAAGCCTAAAACAATAAATATTTGAACATTTAAACTCAAAAACAATACTCAACTCAAACTGCCTATAAAATACTCAACAATACAAGTATAATAGTTTGGAAAAAACATCTTAAGGAAAAGTACATACTGAAAGACTACTCAACTCTATCTATACATGAAGCCTCCAATGTTTAAGATCGGTGTCGGGACAAGACACACGACGCCTAAAAACAACTAAACTGAAAGTAAATTTGAAGTCCTCCAGAATAGAAGGAGTCTCACCAAAAACTGATTGGAGTGTAGAGTGATCTCAACGATGCACTTTTTGATGATCCTAAACACCTTTACCTGCATCATAAAATGATGGAAGTCGAATGACATCACTACATCGAATGTACGAGTATGTAATATGGACGAATAAACAAATACCCAACTGAATGACCGGAATAGATAAAACATAAAAGAAACGTAGTGTAAAGGATTAAGAAAATGAAATCATTTAAATTGTACAATAATACTTACTCAACTCTAAACGTCAACATAATAAGTGATATACAAAAATACACTTTAAGGTCTAATCCACGCTGCCTGAACTGTCCTATATAATGCTAGGATATAGAATACCTCAACAAAGTTTACCCACTAAGCTCTACCTGAAGGCACTAATGATTCATCTAAAAAGTATGATCTTGTATTCATGTAGGCAAGATATAGTTTATGAGGGTTGTGAGTTGTCTGAACTCTAACCCATATCGGTGCTCAATACTATTTTTAATAATATATACTCCTACTCAAATGTATAAGAATATTAGTTTTTCTCTGGTTTCAAATAGTTGCTCAAAATTATCCTCTGAAAAGAGGTAACTGCTTCGAACTGTCGCTAAAACTCATAATTCATTTAGAAAACTAGGTTTCTATTTGGTTAATGTAAGAATATACGCTGGATTGAGATAATTACTCAAAAAAGGGTCTTTTTAATAGGTAACTGCTCTGTACTTAATCTTCCTAAAAACCTTCTAACTTTTCTCGAAAAGTCTACTTTTTTTCTTCAGATAAAAATGAAACATTTGGGTAATATTTAGTTCCCTATACTCTTTTTCAAATTGTTCTTTACATTCTCAAAACTCAATTTAAAGAATATTATTTTTCTTAAAATGTCCTTAATATGAATTCATTAAATAATCAAAACAGGGTTCATGCAGAAACATAGTCATGAACAATCAACTCAATAATCACATTGTCCATTGTTTGACAATTCAATTATTTAGAATAGGAATTCAATAATCAACAACTCAAGATGTAAAACCTCCTATCCTAGATAGACTAGAATGCAGATTCCAGAAATTGAAAATACCACCGATGGGCACCATCGATGAACCATAGGTGGGGTCCGTGCATGGCCACCTGCATCCCCTCCTAAGAAAGCCCAGAAAAAAATTGGCTAAGGGTAGACCCATGCCAAGACCTATAGACCGTAGGTCAGACCACGGTTTGTGATCATAGGCCGTAGGTCGGACATAAGATTACAAGTCCCAGAACCCCATCGACAGTTGACCCGGACGGACTGTGGGTCGGTCCACGGACTTTTGGTTAGTTTTGTCGGTGGCCCCGACAACTTTTAAGTCAGGGGTCTTTTGGTAATTTCCTTATGTGTTGGATCCCTAAACTACATAGTTTTGGTCAGATTAAGCCTAACAACTTAATTAGAATTTACTCTAGTCAACACATTCTCCAAAAAATTATCAAGTTGAAAGAAAAGAAAGAGAAAGAGTCGTCAAACACTCTCCAAGAATGAAGCAAAGTTTTCCTTAGTTTTTGCCCAGAAATTGAAAGATTTCTCCGTAAAATTAGTCAGCACGTATGTGATATTTCACTAGTGCATTCCTTTAACCCATTAAGTCCATAGAATTCAGTTAGATTTTTTATTCTCTATACCATGTTCGACCTATGACTTCTAGAATTTTAGAATTTAAGTTGTGATTCAGCTGTTAGACTAATCCAAATAAGATTATCATGCTTTCGTGGAATTGTCTCTTAGTTCTTGAAACTCATAACCCTAGTTGTGTAGATTGATTTAGTTTATGAATTACACTTTCTAGGTCAGTTATTTTAGATATGCATTCCTCAGTTAAGAATGTTTCATTATCAATACATAAATGTTGCATTTTCTGTTAGCATTCATTATTTTGAGCTATCATGTATTACATAAATGCACTCATAATATATTAAATATATAATCAATTGGGCATAAGCTTAATACGGAGTGGACGAGGGTTAGCCACGCTCAAGTCCCAAAAATACGTGCCCCCATAGGTTATAAGTCCCCTATGTGGGCATCAGTTATAGGCATCACGCCAGTCATGCCTCTATACCTCTAGCAGGGTATATTGGATCCTCTCAATTAGGCGTATACATCGGACTCCACATTTAGCTCTTATGGTTTTATGTCTGTTCTTAGTAGCTCTCACAACTATATTCTATTTCATTAACCAGCATATAAGTTACAGCTCAGTATTCAGATTCAACATGTTATAAACTTATTCATTGCATTCAGTTATTTCATGTTCAGTATTTTCAGCACAATATCATGTTCATCTTATATCATTGCTAAATATGCTTTGTTTAGTTATGTATAGTGTTCAGATTTACTCTGTCCTGTATACTCAGTACCTTTCAAGTACTGACGCATACTCTACGTTACATCTTCTCGTGATGTAGGTTCACGTCCTCAACTTTCAGATAACGCATAGATCGGTTCCTGATCTTCATTTCGGCAGCATTAGTGGTGAGTCCTCATTCTTCGAGGATGATTGACATGATTATCTTTCTAGTTTCATTTCTTGCTATATCTAGCTGGGGTATTTCCCAACATTTCTAGTCAGTTAGAGGCTTTATTTCAAACATAGTTAGATTCAGTTTTAGCTTTGGAGTTTGATAATACAGTTGTCATTAAAACTCTTATTTAGTATTATATATTCAGATATCGGATGGGTATTCCCCATCATTTTAGTTTATCTCATGTTTAAGCTTCCGCACAGTATGACCATTATGTTGAAAATCTTTAAGTATACTTCTGATATGCCAACAGGGTTAGCTTGGGGTCACTTGTGATTATAGGTCCCGTGTCCTCACCCTGGGGGTAGTTTCAGGGTGTGACAAACTTGGTCTCAGAGCACTAGGTTTAAGTGTCCTAGGATGTATGAAAAGTGACACTAAGTAGAGTCCTTTTCATGGGTGTGAAGTGCACTACATCTAATGACAGGGTGGCCACGAAGTGTTTTCAAAAAACTTCACTTTCTCGTTATTCCTATCGTGTGTGGGCATGATCTCCTTTATAATCCATCTTATACGTTTTAGATCATGCCTCCTGGTAGAGCTTACAAAAAGAATGTGAATGCACGCAACGCTAACACAGCTCCTCCAGCCCTAGATCAGGAAGTTTCAAATGTTGTGTTTTGGAATGCCATTCAACTTTTGGCTCAGAGTGTGACCAACCAGAACAACTAGCA
Source organism: Solanum gracilifrons (assembly GCA_029582605.1). Taxonomy (NCBI): domain Eukaryota; kingdom Viridiplantae; phylum Streptophyta; class Magnoliopsida; order Solanales; family Solanaceae; genus Solanum; species Solanum gracilifrons. Next base: position 88,882 of record JAJOOH010000936.1, read on the forward strand.
GGTTCTAGTACCTGCAAATGCTAGTGGCGGATGATGAGTCCACAAATTGGACTCATCTAGGGCTATATTTTAATAGAAATTATATCCTCCATTTCTTATTTTATCTCAATATCTGATAAAAACACTTAAAATTCAGGTATTTGACGTTTTAGTGGAAGCACGAACACTTAGTCGCGAAAAGTAAAAAAAGGCTATGAAAGGAGCAGTCGGCGTTTTGTCGATGAGTTCCGCGAAGCAGAATCATACCACCCAAAGATCCATATTTGCATAGATGCTGAAGCCAAAGCACAAATGGTGATGAACTAGAAGAATGGTGAATCACCGAGTCATTCGGTGTTCGCGACTAACCTTCATGAACGATCCACCAACACTATTTTCTGAAGTCTATAACTACTAAACTCTTTATTTATTTAAGAGACTCGAACAATTATTATAATTTTCATATAGAATAGTACTCTTTGATATTTTTGCTCTAAGTTTGAGAGGGTTTTGGAGACTTGAAGAACAAGAGGATTTCATCTTCTAGATTCGGAATTGGGTCTCTTGGATTCTTCATTCTTGGCCTGTAACAAGACTTAAATCTTTATACCCATTTGAATGCAAACTCATTTTGGTATAACTTTTTATCTCTTATTTATCTCTAGCTAAAACCGCCATTCTTGGGGGTGTGATTTAGCAAATATGTGTTGATATTATTATTGGGTCTTGTTTGTTGAAAAGTTATATATATTTTAATGGTGATTTCACCTAGTGCTTGTGGTTTAATTTAATGGGCTTGTAGTTGAAAATACAAAACCACCCATGTGTTTTCGGCTTGCTCGAGAGAGAGGCCGTGAAACCAAAACCGCTAGATTGATGGCCTAAGGAGTTGGTCGATATGACGTTCATCCCGAGAGGGTGAGCCCTAGTCCTATATCCTAACACTCAGCTCGAGAGAGTGAGTGGGGTAAGGGGTAGGTTGGCCTTCATACGGCAAATAGGGTAAGTTACCTGAGAGGGAACTTATTTCCATCTAAAGCTTAGCCTAGTCACTATTAGGTTTCAAATTTCCTATCGAAAGCATGTACTCAAGGGTTTATATCAATTTATATTGCGGTCACACCCCTAAACTTCTCCCCATACTTGCTCTCCTTTTTTAAATTTTGCTGTTTTTATTACATTTGTTACAAAACCCCCTTTTGTTAATTGAGAGTTTTGTGTCACCCCTTTAATTTACTATGTTTTTACTCGTTAATGTCTTTAACTATGACTAATTAGAACTTAGTTTTATTTTTCAATTAATTCTCAAAACTAGTCCCTTGGGACATGACCCCAACCCTTGGTTGGGTTACTATATTATCGACGATCATAGACACTCGTACTGTAGGTTAGTGTCATTGGTCACAATAAGCATCAAAATGGTGTTGCTGCCGGGGAATGGTGTTATTTGAGAATTTTTAGATTAGTATAATTTTTGTTCTTCTTAGTTGTAGTTTACTAACTTTATTTTCAGTTTTGTTTTCCTCTTAATTTATTGATGTAGGTAGGTGCCTTAAGCATGGCTAGGGGAAATGGTGACAACTCGGCTGAGATGAGCCAAGAAGCGAGAGGGACTTTGAGTTAACCGCACTGGTAATTCAGCTGAACGAGTTGTCCACCAAAACAACAGAGGTGGAAAAGTAGTGCAAGATTAAAGGGATGTACATACCTCCTCACGAGAGAAAGCAGTCTAGAGATCGGGAGAACAATCGAGTCGAGGACACACTCCAAATCATTCTCCAAAAGATCACCGAACAAGATCGAATATTGGAAGAGACGAGGGAGAGTATTGAAGTGTTGAATCAAATGGATTGCTCTCACTCTAGATCAATACAACTGATCAAGACATTCCTGAATTATGCGGTTCCTCCTCTTCACTCTAACGAACTATTGAGGTTACCTAGTAACAGTAGGGCCAGCCCAACTAATGGGGAGTGAGTAAGGACTCGCATCGAGCCACGACATTAAATAAGGTGCTTCTTGGGAGGCAACCCAAGGTTTTAAATGTTTTATATCACTTTCATAAATAATGGCATGTTAGTGGTGAAGATTTGAATGAGGAAAGTGGTGAAAAAGACAGATTGGCGAGAAAATGGTTAGTCAGCGGATCGCCGAAGAGGTCAGCGAGACCAACTTATCCCACCGTTTGGATCAACTCAAGGTTAGGTTAGAGCCTGTCAAACTCAGTGAACTTACGAAGCAGTTCAGTGTGTCACCGACCAGGTCAGTGACCTTGATGCAGATCACCGTTTTAACCCCCAAGAAACAGAAAGAAATTTAACAATCTGCAGGGCAAGTGAACACTCGGCAAATGCTACTAGCATCGCAGAACAAGCGCGAACTAGATGATTTATAATGGCCAAAAGACTTCAAATTTGAAATTATTTACTTTACCTGGCGCTTCAATCCCCTAAACTCACACTAAGGTAATATCTTCTCCAATTTAGCATTTTTGTTTGGGATTTGTGCTCGAAATTAAAATGCTTTGCCGCCTAGCTTTGAAAAGTGAATTCAATCAACATTGAAGGTTGGTTTCCTTTTCCCCGCATTTACATTTGAATGTTTTGTATTCATTTGCAATAATTTTCTTTTAGTGATGTGTCCTAGGCCTCTCTCGTAGGATTAGAACTCTTAATTTCCTATTTTAGTTTGAAAACCTTGCTCGTATTGTTTGGTTGTTAGTATATCCGTATTGAATGCCTTGAAACGATTGAAATTAATTAGGCGTGCTTGTATACTGATTAGACTGATTTGGATAAAGCTTGAGTAGCCCATATTTGTGCTTAGATGTTGAGAATTTGCTCAAGGATGGAGTGGGTAACATCACTCTTAAGAGCAAATATCGTTAATGGCTAAATTCGGCAAAGCTATGAGGAATCTAAGTATCATGAGGTGATGGGTAGCATGTGTCTTGTTTGACTTCCATGAGTGCATGCTTTGATTTTATATTTGGGGATTGCAGAATGTGATTCGAGAAGATGGGTTGAAAGTAGGCACGTTGGGTCGATTTGCGAGCTAGGTCGAGCTCGCCGAATTACTCGACGGATCGTCTAATGGCCCCATCTCGTCGATAATTTGGCGATTTAGTTGATATTTGATACTGTAACTTTTGGCGAGACGTCATCGGGCGATGAAAACACTCAGTGACTCACCGAAAGTATTCTTGTCGCCCTTTGTTTGTACTCCTGAGTCTGTGTTGCACTGTTACTTTTGGCGTATAATCATTTCCTCACCGAAAGTATTTGGCGATTCACCGACGAGGTTCACCCATCGCTGAATTGCCAAAAATTTGCAAGGTAAACCCTTTCGCGAGCGCATTCTAGTTCACAAAAGAAGTTTGGCGATTCGCTGACTGGATTGGCGAGTCTTTCTGCAATAAGATTCTCTGTGTTTATGTTGAGTTTCTCCTAATCTCATGATCTTTTGTAGATATGGTACACACAAACTTAAAGAATCCACCTCAGAAAAAGGCAAAGGGAATTACGATTAATGAAGGAGGATCACGTCCTTCACAGAAAATAAAGCAAGATCTCCCACCGGGAGATAAAGGGAAACGAAAGAAGAATATCGCTAGAAAAGGGTCGTTATTGAGCCTGATTTTTTTGAGCCGGAAGATGAACAACCTTTGATTCTCCGACAAAATAGGTTCAGAGATAGACTTCAATCAACACCTACCAGTGTTTCATCAAGTGCAACTTCTCCGACTACTGAATTAGTGCCAGCCCTGAAACCACCTCTAGTAGCCCCTGCACTCCCTGTAGCTCCACCCCCACCCAGATTGCTAAACAGATTGAAAGGCGATGGTTTACGAACCATTCTAGAAGAAAAGTTACTATCTGTAGAGGGTTTGGAAGGTAAGCATGCGGAAGTACTTGACACGCTTTAGTATCATGAGTTCGAGCAGTTCACTTGGCCATGGGGCCCTTACATTCCTTCCTGGTTTCGGGAATTCTACTTACCCTATGGGGAGGTGGTCCCAAAAAATAAGAAAAAGTCTAGTGAGTTTCGATCGGTGAAGTCGGTTATGGTTAGAGTCAAGGAGGTAGAGTGTCAATACGAGCTTATTAATGATATATTGGGTTTACCATTATACTCGATACTGCCCTACCAGGGTTTTCCTATTGTTCCGTCTCTGGATGATTTGAAGCGTTGGTTAGATTCGATTATTTTTGACATCACCTCGAGGTGGAGGGATACAGGACCTCCTATTGAGAAGAGGGACATGAACATCGCCTCCTGGTACTAGTTTGGATTCATCAGCAACAATATCATGGCATCCCAGAACGAGTCCATTATGCGTCATCCTAGGCGGCTTGCCTTGGTTCTATCATGGCCAGGAGGCACATCAACCTGGAAATGCGGGTTTCACAGGAGATGGCTGTGACAGCCAAACAGACACTGACGTCTCTGCCATTTCCTATCCTGATCACTGAGTTATGTTGACGTGCCGGAATACCATGGGATTCTGCTAGCAATATAGAGGTCACCGTGTCTTCCAGCACCGATATCCAGCGTATAGAGGCCGAATTCACATGAGAGGAGGTTGACAGGATAAGATCATCCCGAACAGATATTTTTCCTGAGGTCAATGTTGACTCATTATTAATTGAGACACCTTCGCCCACTCCGGCCTCTGAGCCCTCAGGTATACCAACTCTTTCTTCTTCTTCCTCACAGGTTCCAGGTGCTTCCTCATCCTCCCAGCCTGCCAGGATTAGTCAGGCCATGATCCTGAAGATGGGGCAGTTGGCATATTCAACAGATGTGAGAGCTACCCGACTGGAAAGGTCTGTTCCAGAGATGATCGACAGGACCATAATAGCAACACTTACCCCCTTTAGACTTTTGTTGATGCCTTGACAGTGAGGGTTATGGCTTGTGAGAGAAGACAGAGGGAAACCTCTGAGGTGACGGCTTTAAAAGCTGAGATTGCAAGTTTGAGAAAAGACGTAGACTATCTTAAGTCTATTGACTTCACTTCACTTATAGAGTGTGAATATGATAAAGATGTTCCTGAGACCACCGGAGATGTGCAAGGGGATGGTGCAGCACTTAAAGAGTCGGATGCAGAGACCGATGAGGAGTCGATAGCAGCACAGGCTGAAGAGACAGATGAGAGCAAATATAAGAGCATATTCAGAGACTTGCCAGATCTTATAGAGGCGGTTGTGCAGCCAGCGATCCAGAAAATGCCGACTGAAACGTCCATATCAGCTCCTAGTGGATCTGGTATTGCTGCCCCGCCTGAGGCTACTCTGGGCACTGATGCTGACGTACCGACTGCTACACCAACCACCGAGATCCCGACAGAGGGAGAGAGTGCATATACATGAACTTTCTTTACCTCCCTCTATGTCTTATCATATTTTTACATTTTATACTTTTATTTGCATTTGAGGACAAATACCTTTTAATTGTGGTGGGATGAGGCCCACCTTTTGTGTGCTATTTGATGTTCGTATTTTATGATTACATTTGGGTTGTTTGTTTTAAAACTTCTTGTGCGATTGTTTGAGCTTATGGCTCATTTTGGTTTTAATTGCCAAATAATTTTTTTGGTTTTAATTGCAAAATAATTTTGACATTTTAAAAAAAAATCATTTTTTAAAAATGTTCGCCACCTCTTGTGTTGAAAGTGGTTGTTCTCTTACAATTTTGAGTCTCGGTTTCGATCAATACCGATGACCTAAATAGTGCTTACAATCGAACGAACATGAATGTACATCTACGATGAGGCCAAATGAAGTTGCATAGACAATATTTGAATTGTTTGCATCTCGTTGTAATTAGCCATTTATCAAATTGATTCTCTTGTAATAACTGTTGCACACTAGCTAAAGTGTGTGGTCTTGTTTGACTTAAGTGTCGATGCCTTGTGTGATGAGATTACTTTGAACCTTGCATGAATAAACCTATAATTTTCCATGTTAGTCTGATTGATCTAGTAAGGTGTATTCTTGAATTGATCTTAGGCAATTTTTGATGAGTGTGAGCCAAATTTGACATATACCTCTTTTGTGGCCTACCCGTGAGAGTGTGAAACTCTCTTGAACACCCTTTGAGCCTTACCTTTCTTTGGAAGAACCTTGATGAACCCTAGACCTTACATGACCCACTACCTATTATCCTCTTGATTTATGGTTTAGCGAATAGCCAACTTAGGAAAAAAGCCTAAGTTGGGGGTGTGGTGAAAAGGAAAAAAAAAGTCAAGAAATGCAAGAAAAGTCCCCCTTAACCCATGGTGTTGCAGAACAATGGAAACCCTCCAAAAAATAACCTGTTGAATAAAGTACAAAAGAAATTGGGTTTCCAATCAATCCATGGAGGTGAATAAAAAGATGACTTAGAATTACTAGAAAAAGAACTGACAAAGAAAAAGAAGGGGATGCCTTGAGAATACCACATCTCACGAGGAAAAAATCACTGCGCCTAAATGACCATACCTTTGCACTCATCCCCACTACAAATACTTAGAAATACCTTTTAGATCTTGAGTGAGCTGAACCGAAGATCAATCGGAAAATAAGGGCAAGCCTATGGGTGAAAACATGCATTGTGTTCCTCGTTTTGAGTGTGAGCGTTGCATCTGATTCCTGATCTTGAATTGTATAACATTTGTATTTTGAATATGGAATCATTCTTTATGTGAGGGCATTTAGATACTTTCTGTTGAGCTTGAACTTGCACAAGTAGCAAGTATTGCGAGCATGAGAATCTTTGGTATTGGTGTGTCACAAGTTGAATCTTTGAGTGCACAATTGATCTTTGCATGAGTAATTTGAGTGTTGTTGTGTATGTTCATGATTTAGTCGTGTAGCACTATTTGAGAAACTTTTTTTGAACAGTTGAACATGAGTGTGCTTGAGGACAAGCAAAAGTTTAAGTTGGGGGTGTTGATTAGTCCACAAATTGGACTCATCTAGGGATATATTTTAATAGAAATTCTGTCCTCGAATGCTTATTTTATCTCAATATTTGATAAAAACACTTAAGTTTCTGGTATTTGACGTCTTAGTGGAAGCGTGGACACTTAGTTGCAAAAAGGAACAAAATGGCTATAAAAAGAGCAGCCGATGTTATCAACCTCATGACCTTGAGCTTACAATAGTGGTGTTTGCACTTAAGATGTGAAGACATTACTTGTATGATGTTCACAGACTATAACAGCCTTCAGTAATTGTTAACCTGGAAAGAGTTGAATCTTCACTAGAGGAGATGGCTTGAGTTCCTCAAGGATTATGTTATGAATGTGCATTACCATCCTGGTAAGGCCAATGTAGTAGCAGATGGTCTTGGTAGACTATCTATGGGAAGTGTAGCATATGTTGAGGAAGAAATAAAGGAACAAGCAGAAGATGTTCACAGGCTTGCTCACTTGGGAGTTGACCTTATGAGCATATCGGATGGTGGTGTAATGGTTCAGGATGGGTCAGAATCTTCATTGGTAGCGGAGGATACGGAAAAGCATGACAATGATCATATATTGCTTAAACTAAAGGCTGCAGTTCATCAGCAGAGATTTTAGGTTTCTCCCAAGGGGAAGATGGTTTTCTTCGCTATGAGGGTCGATTAAGTGTTCCAAAGTTAGGTGAGTTGAGACAACAGATTCTTGGAGAAGCCTATAACTCTAGGTATTCCATTCATCTAGGTGACACTAAGATATACCGTGATCTGTGGGAGGTCTTTTGGTGGAATGGCATGAAGAGGGATAAAGCAGATTTTGTGGCTAAGTGCCCTAATTGACAGCAAGTGAAGGTATAACATCATAAACCAGGAGGTATGATTCAAGATATCAACATTCCTACTTGGAAGTGCAAAGGGATCAACATGGATTTCATTACAGGTTTAGCTCAAACTCGCAGACAATATGACTCCATTTGGGTTATAGTTGACAGACTTACTAAGTCGGCACGTTTATTGGCTGTTAAGACTACAGATTCGGCGGAGGACTACACTAAGCTTTAAATTAATAAGATAGTCAGGTTGCATGGAGTTCTCTTGTCTATCATCTCCGATAGAGGTCCATAGTTTACCTCTTATTTTTGGAAGTCATTTCAGAAAGGTCTTGGTACTCAGGTTAATATTAGCACAACATTTCATCCACAGGAGGATGATCAAGAAGAGCGTACCATTCAGACCTTAGAAGACATGTTGAAAGGTTGTGTGATCAACTTTAAGGGTAGTTGGTATGATCACCGTCCTCTTAGAGTTTGCCTACAATAATAGCTACCATTCCAGCATTCAGATGGTTCCTTATGAGGAATAATATGGGTGTTGGTGTAGATCTCCAGTCCGTTGGTTTGAAGTAGGTGAATCCGCCTTGATAGGACAAGATTCGGTTCATGATGCCATGGTAAAATTTCAGGTCATTGGAGATAGACTTAGAACTGCCATGAGTCGCTAGAGAGCCTATCCAGATGTAAGGAGAAGGGACATGGAGTTCCAAGTTGATGATTGGGTTTTCCTGAAAGTGTCAGCTATGAAGAGGGTGATGCGATTTGGAAAGAAATCAAAGTTTAGTCCTATATATGTAGGCCCTTACAAGATGTTGAAAAGAGTTGGTAAAGTGGCTTATGAGTTAAGGTTGCAAGCAGAACTAGCAGCAGTGCATCCGATCTTTCACATTTCATTGTTGAAGAGGTGTGTGGGTGATCTATCATCTATAGTACCTTTAGACCTTATAGCGGTGAAGGATAGTCTCAGTTAGGAGGATGTGTCAATTGCGATTCTTGATCATCAAGTTTTAAGGTTTAGAAACAAAGAAGTCGCGCCAGTTAAGGTTTTGTGGAGGATTCAGTCTATAGAGGGACCTACTTGGGAAGCAGAAGAAGCCATGAAAGCTAAGTATCCTCATCTCTTTCCTTCCGATTCCATTCCAGCTTAAGGTAATAGTTCCTATCTAGTCTTTCATTTACTCATGCATAGCTCCAATCATAGTTTCATGTTCCATCAGTTATACCTGCATTTTCAGCATACCTGCATGTTCATTGAATTTAGTTCTGTCAAAAATCAGTTTCCACTATTTTATGGGTAGGGTTGCAGCTCTTCCCCTGCATATTCCGCTAGTCTAGTCTTCATTCGAGGAAGAATGTTCCCAAGGGGGAGATAATGTAACACCCCGTATCCTAGACAAACTAGAATACAGATTCCAGAAGTTGTAGGTGCCACCGACAGGCACCAGCCACAGACTGTAGGTGGTGTTTGTGGATGGCCACTTGCATCCCCTCCCAGAATTCCCAGAAAATTTGGCTAAGGATAGACCCACGCCAGGACCTACAGATTGTATATCAGACCATGGTCCAAGGTCCAAGGCCGTAGGTCGGACCCTAGATTTCAATTCCTAGAACACCGTTGACGGTTCTCCAGGATGGACCTTCGGTCTGTTCTGTTGGTGGCCCTGGCAGGTTTTAAGTCAGGGGTCCTTTGGTTTTTTCTAATGCGTTGGACCCCTAAACTATGTAGGTTTTGTCAGTTTAAGCCTAACAACTTAATTAGAACTTACCGTAGTCAACTCATTCTCCAAAAACACATCAAGTTGAACGAAGAGAAAGAGAAAGAGTCGACCAACACTCTCCAAGAACGCAACAAGGATTTCTTCAATTTCAGCACCTAAATCGAAATATTTCTCCATGGAGTTTTTCACCAGGTATGTGGGATTTCACTAGTGGATTAGTTTCACACATTAGGTCCCTAGAATTGAGTCAGATTCTTGACTTTCTATACCATGTTAGACCTAGGTCTTCTAGAATTTCAAAATTTATGTTGTGATTCAGCTGTCAGACTGATCCAAATCAGATTATCATGTTTTTGGAGAAATGTTGTTTAGTTCTTGCTTGAAACTTAAAATACTAGTTGTGTAGATACATTTAGTTCATGAATTACACTTGCTAGGTTAGTATTTCATATATACATGCCTCAGTTAAGAATGTTTCATTATTAGTATATTAATGATGCATTTTCAGTTAGCATTCAGTATGTTGAGCTATCCAGTTGTAACACTTCGGAAAATGCTAGGTTAATCTAGAGCCTAGGCATGTGAGCTAATGTTGAAGTTCTTAGTGTGTTAACATCACGATTCGAGTCGTAAAATAAGTTCCCTAACTTGATACTAAGGTCCTAGAGCCTATACGTCAGGGCAAGGCTCCCACAAGGACCCCCCAAGGGCCCTTGATGAGAGCCAAGGGGCTTCTTTAAAAGTTGCCAAAACCAGCATCATGCACGAATTGAGGACCACGAGGCATGGACTGATTCACACCCCATAGATAACATTCGTGAGTCCAGCCTTATCCTCCTCAAAAGTTCCCCAAAACTCCATGTTCCAGCCTCATTCCACGGACGTGCAGTACGGTCCATGGACCAGCTCACTCTCCGTGGAAAGGTCTCGTGAGTTTAGACTTAGTCTCCTCACCAAGACCTCAAACAACTTCTCTCTGAACCAAACTACAGAAAGCCAGGATGGTCTGTGGATCCATCCACGCTCCGTGATTTGGGGTTCGTGGATCGTGCTTGGGCAAGTTATCTTGGTTCGGCATTAGATGAGGTGTCTAGGTAAATTACTAATTCATTTGTTTAAGGGTAAGGGCAGTTGTATTTAGTTGTTTTGACGTTATTAAAGTATTTTTGAAGTATTAAACAAGGCTTTTAACTCTCATAACTCACAAAACTCAAAATCTAACCCACTCCCCCCACTTTAAGAATTTTCTCTCTTTAAACTCCATTGAAGAACATAGAAGAAGCTCAAGATTAGAGTTCAAACTCCAAGATTTTCACTCAAATTTCATGGGAAAACATCAATCATTGTATGGGAACCTTGATTCATGGAATACTTTCCTCCATGAAGCCCTCTCAATCCAATTTCGAAAATGGGTTTTATTGTTCAAAAACTAGGGCCTTCATTCTAGTCATAGATTCTTCCTAAAAAAAATTTTATTATGTTTTTTGATGTATATTATGGAAGATTTGACGTTTTAATGGTGATTTTATAGTAAAACTCCCCATGAACCCATGAACTACCCATGACCCCAATTTCATGAATATCAATGAAGGTATTGATGCAAGGTGATTTCTACTATGTATTGTGTTGTTATGTTAATTTGGTTATGAAACCTTGACTTATTCAAGTTGATGATAGTATATCCTAAAAGTAAGTGTGAGACTTGGTTCATGACCTTTCAAGGGGTAAATTGTGAAGGATTGTTCATGATTGTTGATAGTAATCGATGAACATATGAACTCATTTGGAAGATGAGAATCCTATGACTATTGTGTGAATTGAGGTGTTGTTGGAAGACTAATTTACCCTATCCTTACACATGTTTATGTATAAATTGTGTAGGATTATGTTGATGTTGTTGTGTTGATTGAAAGGCTAGTTTTCATGAAAACACTATGAATAATGAGGTGAAAGTTACTCACCCTAAAATGATGATTCTAAGGTGAAAAGTAGTTCTCACTTAAATGAATCTATCAGCTATTTGGTGAGTTGCATTGAAGAAAGGGTAAAGTATGCCTTCACACATGTAGACACAATTCTATACTAATTATGTATAATTGGGAAAAAATGCTTAGTACTGAGTGGATATGGACAATGAGGAAAAGGCCCCTCCGCTAATGCAATATGTTGGGTCATCTATAGTAAACTCATGAGATGGAAGCTCCTCCGCTAATGCAATAGGTGGGGTTTCTAGTAGCAATCTCCCTATCCTATAACTATGTGCCAAACATAGGGCTTAGCTAGTGGATCCACTTAGAAGCTAAATATGATTGGTTCTACCTTAGGCAAGTAAGAACGCCTTCTTTTAATGTGGGGTTATATGACATAGGATTCCATGTAGCTCACATGCTGTATGTCGATTATGGCTAATATTCCCTAATAACAATAAGATAAAGAATATGATGGGAACTATACTATGACTTATTAATGGGTTTACTTGGTAGGAGTGGGGGTGTGGAACTTCACTTTTACATTGCCCAAGGAGACTTATTACGATGTTGTGAAATGGTTTCCTTATGGTATGATAAGATATGAATTGATGACTTTCCTTATGTTTAGTTCATGTACTTGCATAATTCCTCATTTATGACTATGGATTATGGTAAGCTTGAAGATTATGGTAACGAATATGTGGCTTCAAGGAATGCTTAGTAAGGTTGGTATTATGGGATGCCAATCATACACTGCACAAGTATTCTTAGAGGTTGCTAAGTTTTTGATATTACTATGTTATGAGTGTATTATGACTATAGCTTGTCTTCTATGTTTGAAATGCATATTGGCTTCCAAACTTGATAAATGCATACCTACAGGAAAAATGTCCTATTTAGCATATTTAAATGTTTTTATGCATGCTTTCGTACTTGGTACATATTTGTGCTAACCCCCTCTTTTCTTCATGCTATGAGTGTATGTCCCAGACGTTGATTAATTACTTCCTTCTTCAAAGTAAAGCTTGGGTCGACTATTCCCTAAGCTTTGGTGAGTCCTCCAATTCAAGGACAAGATGGTTATTTCGGTCTCAGTTTTAGTCGTACTTTATTATGTTAAGATTTCGATTGATGTAAAGGGTTAAGTCCCTAATTTCATACTCTTATGTTTAGATGGTTTTTAATGAGACAAGTCTAGTATTTCCACAACTCTTTATATATGAAATTTGAAGTTTGACTTCTGTTTGGAAATTTTTTAATTTCCCGCATTATTTCTTATGTCATTATGTGTATGATTATGCTAAGGGCTTGTAAGTAACCCCGTCAGCATCAACTACACCATGTTACGTCCAGGGGTTAACCCCGGGTCGTGACACTAGTATTATAGAAATTCAGCCATAATGTGTTAATTACATAATCAATTAGAAGTAGGCTTAATACCGAGTGGACTATTGTGAGTCACCCTCAAGTCCCAAAACTAAGTGTCCCCTGAGGTTATAAGTCCTCTCTGTTGGCATCAGTTTTAGTGATCATCCAAGTCATGCCTCTTTACCTGTGGAAGTGTATATTGGGTCCTCTCGATGGGGCATATACATTGGACTCCACATTTCGCTAGTGTGGATTTATGTCGGTTATTAGTACCCCCAATAATCAGATTCTATTGCATTGACAAGAATATTAATTACAATTCAGTATTCAGATTTCACATTGTATAAACTTATTCATTGCATTCAGTTAGTTCACGTTCAGTATTTTCAGTACACTACCATCTTAATCTTATATCATTTCTCACTATGCTTTGTTTAGTTATGCATAGTGTTCATCTCTATTCTATCATTCATGCTCCGTACCTTTCAAGTGCTAACGCATACTCTGTGCTTCATCTTCTCGTGATGTAGGTTCAGGACCTCAACTTTCATATCACAGATAGATCGGTTCCCGATCTACATTTCAGGAGCATTAGTGATGAGTCCTCATTCTTTGAGGATTATTGATATGATTATCTTTCTACTTTCAGTCTTTAGTTTCAGTTTTAGCTAGATCAAGCTGGGGCATGTCCCAACATTTCTAGTAAGTTAGAGCCTTTGTTTCAGACATAGTTAGATTCAGTTTTAGCTATGTAGTTTCATATTTCAATTGTCATTAAAACTCTTATTCAGTATTATATATTCATATTTACAATGGGTATTCCCCATCATTTCAGATTATCTCATGTTTAAGATTTTTCACATTATGACTATTATGTTGAAAATCTTTAAGTATGCTTATGATATGCCAACAGGGTTAGCTTGGGGTCACTCGTGATCCTAGGTCCCGTGTTCGCGCCCTAGGGGTAGCTTTGCGGCGTGACACCAGAATTCATAACTCAATATCAACTCATCTAAAGAATACTAAAATCTAAGGATAGAACCCTAGAACACTATTTTACTTATTTGAAAGTAGATGTAGGGAGTGAGGATGAACTAGTACAGCACTATGTATAGCCTTACATACCTAGAAAGAACAAATTTTTCAGTATAGTAGATGAAATTAGAAGAACATTTGAAAACCCTATCATTTATCCTCTTAAATCCATGCTCTAAGTCTTTGAAGTGTTACGAATGTAAAATAATATTTTAAGATGGGTTAAACCCTTATTGAGGTGAAAAAGGGTTGTGGTTTATGCTTAGAAGGGGTGGAAAATGACTAAACTACCCTTCTTAACATTTGTGAAATGCAACACCTCAGATTTAGAAAGAGGTAGAATTTACAGCTTTCGGAAGAATTAGGTGCCAGTCTGATGAAACCACCCACAGACCGTAGTCTGAGAGACAGACCATAGGTTTAGTCTGTGGTTGGTTAGTTGTGTTTTCAAAAATGTCAGGTTTTCTGTAATTTTCAACAGTTCACCAGGACGGTCTAATGCATTGATAGGTTTCGCAGGTGAGTCCTAGACTTAGAGAAATTTTAGAATCTCAGGTCGAGAACGATGACCATGATCCACGGTTCATCGCGGGATCCACAGATTGTTGGTGGGTTCCGTTATAGAGATCCAGAGATTTTGGTCTCTAAACCCATCGATAGTGGACTAGGACTACCTGTAGGTCCCGACCGTCATGAGTGTCGGTAGTTATTTCTACGAGATTTTGGGTCTTTTACCAATTATGCTAGCCTAATACTATGTAGTTTACCCTTACCTAGAACTCCTATATAATTGTTTTAACCCCAAAATTTCTCCAATTAAAATCATTCTCTCAAATTCCTAAAAGAATAACAAGTCTTCCTCTATAATATTTCTCTCTCTAGAAGTTGAAGAAGAAAGCTATGGTTGACAAGTCAAGTCTCCAATTCCATCATTGAAGTCAAACTTTTGGCATTTAGGAATGGTAGTCTTCATTTATGGATTTCTTTTCTCCATGAAATCTCAAAATTGTCCAATTTGAAAAGCTAGAATTCCCTAATTCAGTTAGGGTTTTCTTCCCTGTCATGGGTTCTTTTAAATATTAATTTATTTGTTTATTTTATGATCTATCAAAGATAATAGCATGATTTTAAGATGAACCCCCATGAAACCATTCTTAACCCATGTTTTCTAGATTATGATGATTGAAGGTGGGTTTTGAATTATGAAAAGAGAATTATGGAATCATGCATGTTCTTATGAAATTAATGAATTATGATGAAAGTTTCGTTGAGAGTAGAGCATAGATGATGACGTTGTTGTTAATTGTTGTGAAAGGATAACTCACATAATTACTTTATGCATAAATGTGAAAGGTTTTCTTATATACAGGGTTCTAAGGTTGAAAGGACTGCTCACCTAAAATGAATCAAGTTAAGAAGCTATTCTAATGAAAACTAGCTTGGATTGGTAGTCTAAATGGTACCTTTCCATGTATAGCATTTGACTTAACTTGGATTGGAAACATGATTTGCCCTTCCATGGATGATAAAGACAAGTTAAGAAAATGAACATTCCATGGGATTTATGCTTAGCACCGAGAGGATATTGAGATGGAAGCACTCCCATTAGTAGAGCCTGGGTTTCTCGTAGCAATCTCTTTATCCCATACCTATGTTCCCCCATAGGATGATTTTCTTAGATAGACACTAGCTAGTGGATCCACGTAAGCTAGTAGTTTATGGTCTTACCTTGGCAAGCAGTACACCCCTTTTCGGTGTGGGACAGACACCAGATTTCATGTTGATATCTCACATGGTCTTATATGTCGATTAAAGGTAAATCTCCCACAATAATGAATGAAGGTTACTTTTAGAAGTATCTCACAAAAGTTTAAAAAAGTTAGCTTGCATTGACCATGTTTTGTGACCTATGTTTTCCTCATTCTTTTATATCATGTTTAGCTTGTTCATTGCATATTTATCAAAATGTCCCCTTTTAAGCATGTTTCAAATGTTTTATGCATGCCTTTCATACCTAGTGCATTCTTGTACTAACACATACTCTTGCCTACATTGTTTCCCCAACGTAGAGTCCGTCTTTACAGGTTCTCAATGTCATGGCTATGAGTCACCTTCAGCTTTTACTTAGTAGTGGTGAGTCCTCATGATCCGAGGACCAAGATGTTATCCAGTTTTTAGTCTTTACTTTTTTAGTTTTCCGTCTTGATGTACATGTTGCGTCTCGATTACTCTTACATACTAGATGGCTTTCAGACGATGTTTAGACTTCCGCTTCAATGTATAAACTCTTTTATGTTGGAAATGTCTTTAAATCTTTTATATTTCTATTATCGTGTATGAAGAGAGCTGAGTAGCTTAAATGGGGCCTTTCGGGGTCGTATACGCCATGTTACGCCTAGGGGACACCTTGGATCGTGATAAACTTGGTAATCAGAGCACAAGGTTTAGAAAGGTCTTGGGAAGTCGCATAAGCGACGTCTAGTAGAGTCTTGTTCATGAGTGTGAAGCGCTCCACATTTATGAATGAGAGGCTATAACATGTTTAGGAAACTCAACTTCTTCCATTACTCTACTGTGGTGCGATAAAGTTTTACTCCATAAGGTATCTCTCCTAATTCTTACCCGATGCTCTACAAGATGTGGCTTCTCATAGAGCATATGCTAGAAAGAGCGCAGGAGAGGATGTGGAAGGAGAAGCTCCTCCCCAAGCTTATCCACTTCCGGCCAACCATTTTGCTAAGCAAGTGACTAATGCTGAGTTTAGGGTTGATTTGCAAGTATTGGATCAAGCCGTAACGGCCTAAGCCAATAGGGAATTGGTCGTCCCCGTGAGCCAAAATGTGGGTACAACGGCATCTAGAGTGTGGGACTTCACTAGAATGAATCTAATACGCTCAAATTACACCTCTCTAAAGAAGTATAAGCTATCGTTGTCAAATAGAGAACCCAGTTTGTAGGTTGAGGTCGATCCGATGAGGAATATGGTTTAGACTTAAACCTAACTTACTATTATATTCGTTTAGTCAACTTATTTCCGAGACATGTAAATAAAAGGGGGGGGTTTTGTGAAATAAATAACTAATTGTTGTTTAAGTAACAAGTGAGCAAGATTTGAACGTTGTTGGTATCAATGATAGAGAGAAACTACGATGTATTTGTTCCCTATAAACTCATAACGCGGTAATCCTAATAATAGGTATCCTTTCCTAGTGCGTCACATGCAAATTTGGTATGATATTTATGCCTAAATTGTTGGTCCTCTAAATAGAGAATTTCACCCCACACCTTGACCCGATTACGTGCTTATAATTTACGAACCCTTACCTTTACCTCAGATTAGACATCACATCAACGTATGACTTTGTTTTCACCCTCGCATAAATTGACATTACACTATTAGATAGTATCACACTAAATCTCTGTTGATAATTCTTTTCTTATTAACTACCTCCTTGGTCCGGCAACTAGCAACAAGGGGAGTTCTAACGTTGGCGACCATTAAAAAGACTTCTTAGTGAAAGAATTACCAATGCATTCATCAACACTATTCAAGAATTACTTAGTTATTATTCATGCGTTGCTAATCTCACATGGTTCCCACAATCCTAGTTGTGGATTTAGTTATTCATGCTTGGAAGAACACAATTCATATTTTGATAAAAAGAATTCATTCTGTTACGTTTAGAGTAGAAGAAACACGAAATTTCTAATTGAATTTAAAAGCCAAAATCTTTATAAACCGAAAACCGGAAATCAAATTTCTAAAGTTGCAAGTTAATTCCCAAAGAAAATACGAAGAACTAAAAGTAAACAGTAATGTCTAAGCCCAAAAAATGAGGTTTACATACCCTATTTATAGAAAAATATGTCCTAAACAAAAATGAAACAAAAGGAAATAAACTTTTATGGACGTGGCTTTGATCGATGACTTAGACCTACGGACCGTGGGTCGACCTACGATCCGTAGGTCCCCCCTGTTGGTCAACACTTAAACTTTTTTCTGCAGAGGATGGAACCTTCACTTTCGGATAAAATCGACGGACGTGCAGAATAGATTGTAGGTTGACCTACGATTCGTGGGTCCTCTTCCGTGGCTCCATACTTAGGAATTTCATCAGGTACTAGAACTTCAACTTCTCTTAATCATTCAACGGATCTGCAGGATAGCCCATGGGTCGACTTACAATTCATCACTTGCTCCGTAGTTCCACACTTGGTCAAACTTCCCTGGTGCTCCATATACGCCACCCATAGACAAACTGTGACTGGACCTACGGTCCGTAGGTCACCACCGTGGGTGGCTCCTTCTGCAGATTTTCAGTTGTCATCTCACACTTCCACGTCCAAGCCTATTTCTTGCAAAATGTAGCACAAAAAAATTAATTCATAATACAATATGGCCCTACACACACAACTTTTCATTGAAATGAATCAAAAATATCGTAAACTCATAGTATAGCAACACACTCAACTTAAACTCGTTGTTTGTCCTCAAGCGAGACACTAAACTCTAAACGACACTTATGTAGAAGCAGACATACAAACTCAAGAAATCACGTGGCTATATCAATCAATTCAATTTTCTGTTAGACTGAACAAGCCAACCTATGCGGACTAAGATATGACAAAGATCGACCAATAGACACCCCAACAAACACTTTTCACAATCACTAAGGTACCAACTTTCCGACGTTGTAACTAGTGCCCTCTCTTCGAATGAAATCCTTTCCACATTGAAGATATGAATTTTGAGTTTTAGGATTCATTCAACACTCACGCTTAGAAGTGACTTCAAGTATAGTTAGTGCTCAATACCATTGGCTTGCCCTTATTTTCATTGCGTAGAGTCACCAAACTAGTTGCTAGGATCACTATAGGACTTTCTTAGCTTGTAACGTAGGCTCAAGGCTAGGTGTGATACATTTGGGTACTTTTTAGTGAATTTCTGCCCTCCTTGACATTACATTGTCTTTTTACCTCTTTTCTCAACCAATTCTAGACATATTTTCATTTAACTTCCTTTCCTTTGACATTTTTCAGCATGGATGTGACTTTCCACTTTCTGACTCTTATTTTTTACTTTATTCTTTATTCTTTTTTCTTTCACTTTATTTCTTTCAGCACTTTTATTTATCATCTTTTTGCTTCTTTTTCACAAAGTCACATCCTCTTCAATCTTTTCTTTTTCTTGTTTCAACATAAAAATCTTTTCATACCCTTTTTCTTTCGGTTTTCTGTTTCATAGCCATCCTCAACTTATGAATTTTGCATTAATTGAGGTGCACAATATCCGATGTCGGACCAAGGCCAAGATTAAGGTAATTGTTCACTTAGCCACCCTCAACTTAGGCGTTTGGCCTAAGTCAAAAGGCACATGTCCAAGGAGGGACCAGAGCCAAGATAATTATTAAGGGAAGGTGAGTTAGGTGAATCAAAAGAAATGGTCTATTTAAAGCTCAAATATTTGGATCAAATGGAACATTGATTTAATTTTGTTGGATCATGTTAAGCTTAAGTGGTCTAATTTGAACAAGGCCTATGATCACTTCCCAACTTCTAGCCTAGATAATCTTAGCAGGACCAACGGGGCAAGTTCTTGATTGGCACAAACTGTCTGAACATTCGACTTTTGTCACGCACTCATGCATATTGTTTCATTATCAGATTATCAGATTACCCATTTCAAGTTTTAGCTTAAGTCAAAAGATCAAATATGTTCCTTATCATGTAACATTGAGATCCAACCCATTCAACTCATCAAGACTGTCGATCTAGCACAATTCACATATTGTCGGACATAAATAATTTTTTTCATGCTTTTTATGCCATCATGCCTTCATTTTTCTACTTAATCCCACACATACATTCCTAAACATGCCGGTTCAACAGAAATTAAAATAGTCTCTTAGGGGAAAAGAACACAAGCAAGAAAACCCGAAAAGAGGATTATGAGTTGGGTTACTCAGACTTCACCATATCACTCACAATCCGTTTACCCCACCCCCAACAAAATATGGTGTGATTGTCCCTAATGAACCTCAAAAGAAGTAAAGGATCGGGTGAAGAAAACCTGTGGCGCATATGCACCGAAGACTTCTTAACAAGCGGGTGGGTCTGATTTCCAAGAGCCCATTGTATCAACGCTCGGGTCACCATTTGTAGTGCCCGCATCTATCATCTCAGCACCCTCAATAGTGCTATAATCAAATCTAACAACACCATTTGTAGTGCTCACACCACTAGAGGCACCAACACCTATCTCTCTAGATCTCTGATGTCTCATCTCCTCATCAATGATGGATGCCCTCTGGGCTCCCTCACTCTCTCGGTGCTACCTCTTGCTAACTCTCCCAGTCTCAGTATCGTCAGAAGTATGATCAGAGCGCGGGTGCTTCCTTGTATGACGGGAAGAATCTGGTGGCGATTCATTCCCATAGGAACCATAAAACTCCCTAACTATTGAAGGACCCTGGGCTACGGGCCATCCATTCACACCTATGCCTCTAGAAGATATCGTGGATGGAGGGCGCCTATGGAGGCTATGTGTGAGAACCTAGAGCTCTTCGATGACTAGTTGAGCCATTTTCTCCTTCTCAATCAGCAATGTGGGAGTCTCTGTAAATCTGATACTAGACACTTACACACTATCAATTAGGCTCTTTAGCAAATAGAAGAGGATCAGTGTTTGGGTGCACTGGGATATTACCCGCACTGTCAGCCTCAAAATATGAGGCGTTGATACCGTTAGAACTAGAGCTGGAGAAAGAGCCAGTGCCGGATGCGGACTCAGATCCAGCCGGTGAACCTATCGGTGTATCCCCGTCATCAAACTGGGGGGTAGTGACCACGTCGGCTTGCACCTGTCGGGCTTGGTTCCGTGTAGTGTGTGATGCAGTGGGAGATGTCCTGGTAGAAGGTGGGACATAATCTTCTTCCTCGTCCTTATCGATTAGACCAAAAAAAAGTGCCACAGATTTTGATTTGCCTTTCGTTGTGTACTTGGAGCTTGCTTGGGGACATAGTACCTGTAGAGGCTCATTTAGTACCAAAAGAAGCTAATAAGAAACTCGGAAGAATTTTAGAACAAGAAACGAATCAAAACAAAAACAAAAAAATTTATGGGCAGTAGCTGAACTACTGACCACGGTGGGTACCTACGGTCTGTGGTTGGACCTACGGTCGGTAGGTCCCCTCTGTAGGTCAGAGTAACCAAAAGTTGGGTCTCTGATATGAACCACAGATGTACAGAAAGGTCCTTCGATGGAACGATGGACTGTAGTCCACCTCCGTGGTTCAACACCTGGTGACTATTTCTTGTGCAACAGACCCACGGACCTGACCTACGGTCCGTAGGTTGACATATTGTCTGTGGACGGGGTCTCGTAGGTCAGCTCTATGCCAGGTTTCAGACATGCTTTATTTTGTACTCATTATTTCAACAACTCAATTAATCAACCTAGGTCTAATAATGTATTTCAACACAATATATGGTAGTTTGTCATCCTTAGGGTTCCGATTAATCACAATTAGACTTTTTTAATTTACCGAACTATGAACCCTAAGTCAAAACTTCCCTTTAGGCCTTTTACTCTGAGTCATTAGTTTTAATAAACGACACACTCACAAACCATCTTACCAAGGGTTATTCTACCATACAATTCAACATTTAACTCAAAAATTAACAACCCTAATAACCCAAGGTCAGGTTCCAACTTCGTGACGTCTTAATACAACAATGAACAGTGAATTCAAAGTCAGGGTGGAGTCGTTTACCTTTCAAGCAATTGAAGTGGCTGAGTGTGATGATCGAATAGCCTCCTTAGAACTTTTGTTATCCTTTGACAACGAACCCGTACCGAGATATCTTTTGTGAGGGGAAAATGGGGTGATTTTGCCAGAGGAGAGTAATATGGGGAATTAATATGGGAGTTTTGGTATTTAGAGGGGTTAGAAACGGTTAGGAGGTAATTTAGGTAGTGGGGGATGAATTTAAAATGAGAGATTTTTATTAAAATGGGGTTCGAGTCGGGTCCCCAAAAACCCTAATTTGGACACACGAGACCCCGTCTACGGTTCGTGGGTCGACCTACTTACCGTAGGTCACTTAACACTTAGAAAAATTTAGGACACATACCTGGGGTCTACAGAGGCCATTAATGGTCCGTGGATGGAACCACGGACCGTCGATAGGTTCCCTAGACCTCTGCACAACCTTTTTCTACAAATTCAACTTTTCATCCATGCACATATAGCAACCATTTGGACTTTCTGTTTATATTTTCTAGACACTTTTTAGACACATACCCTATTCTATATCTAGCCAACAGTAGTACAAAAATAAAACACCTATCTAAAGAGTTATATAAATTAAAATAAACCAAGAAAACTCCTAAATCAAAAAGAAAAACGTATAGTTGGCTAGATTGTATATCTTGGGTTGCCTCACAAGCAGCGCTTGATTTAATGTCACGCCACGACGATTACTCAGACTTCATCTAGGTAATAGGCCTTAATCACTTCTTGAACATTCTCCAACTGCCCCATGTAGACTTTGATCCTTTTCTCGTTCACCTTCAACCTTGTTCACTCTTTGTTCTCGAGCTCGACCGCTCCATGAGGAAACACTTGTGCGACTTTTATTGGCCCGGTCCACATGGATTTGAGCTTGTAAGGAAACAAGTGCAACCTTGAGTTGAATAGAAGAACAAGATCACCTACAGCAAATTCACGTTTTTCATTCTTTTGATCATGATACTTCTTCATCTTCTTCTTGTACACGGCTGAACTTTCATAAGCTTTTAGGAAAAACTCATCAAGCTCATTTATGTCGGTCACTCTTTGACTCGATCCAGCACCCCAATTCAAATTCAACTTCTTTAGTGCCCACATAGCCTTATCATTTAGCTCTACTAGCAAATGGCACGACTTCACATATACAAGTTGCTAGGGGGACATACCTATGGAAAGTGTTGAATGCAGTGCGATAGGCACATTGAGCATCATCAAGCCTCCTTTACCAATCAGTTATATTTACATTCATAGTCTATGCAAGGATTTGCTTTATCTCACTTTCTGACACTTCAACTTGCCCACTAGACTGCGGATGGTAAGAAGTGGCTACATTGTGACGGACTCCATATTTCTCTATATTGAATAACTTATTACAAAAGTGGGAACCTCTATCACTGATAATTGCCCTAGGTGTACCAAAGCTGGAGAAAATACTCTTTTTCAGGAATCTGATGAGACATTTACCTTCATTGTTTGAAAGCGCAATTACTTGCACCAACTTCGTCACATAATCAAATGCAACAACAATATACTTCATCCCATGTGAACTCGAAAAATTGACCCATAAAGTTGAGGCCCCACACATCGAACAACTCAATCACCAATAATGGATTCGTAGGTAGCTCTTGCCTTTTTGAAATTCTTCTTTCTCTTTGGCAACAATCACAAGACTTGGTGAAATCATGAGAATCTTGGTGGATGATAGGCAAGTAATACCTACACTACAAGATTTTATGGGCAGTCCGAATACCACTATGATTCCCACCAACAGGCGATGAATGACATGCCTCTAGTATATTCATCATCTCAACCTCGGGCATACAACGACAAATAATCCCATCAGCACAAATATGGAACAAGTAAGGCTGATCCCAAAAGAACTTCTTCAAATCATGCATAAACTTTTTCCTTCGGTGAAAAAACTAGTCCGATAGAACCACATCACTTGCCAAGTAGTTAGTTAAGTCTGCAAACGATGAAATCAGATCATGAGAAGCAACCAATACATGTTCATTTGGAAAAGTATCAATAATTTCAGCCCCATCTCCTAGCTTTAGCATCATTAATTTCAGCCCCATCACCCCGGTAAGGTGAATGTGGTGGCGGATGCTCTTAGTCGAATATCGATGGGTAGCATTTTTCATATAGAACCTAATAAGAAAGACTTTGTTTGAGATGTTCATAGATTGACCCGATTGGGTGTACGACTAGTTGAATCTACCAAGTGTGGTGTTATGGTTCACAACGGTTCATAATCGTCCTTTGTGGTGGATGTGAAGGCCAAGCAAGGTCTTGACCCAACCTTGGCCGAATTGAAGGAGGCAATGCTTGAAAAGTTCATTGAGGCTTTCCTAAGGGGGAGATGTTGTTCTTGCATATCAAGGTCGTTTGTGTGTTCCTAATGTTGATGACTTGAGTGACCATGTTTTTGCAGAAGACCATAGTTCTTGATATTCCATTTACCCGGAAGACACCAAGACGTACCGCGACTTGCGGGAGATCTATTGGTGGAATGGGATGAAGAAGAAAATGGTGAAATT
Source organism: Solanum gracilifrons (assembly GCA_029582605.1). Classification (NCBI taxonomy): domain Eukaryota; kingdom Viridiplantae; phylum Streptophyta; class Magnoliopsida; order Solanales; family Solanaceae; genus Solanum; species Solanum gracilifrons. The sequence continues at coordinate 113,058 of JAJOOH010000936.1, forward strand.
TGTGCGTAAGTGTCCTAATTGTCAATAAGTGAATGTTCGGCATCAAAAGCCAGGAGGTTTATCTCAAGATATTAGCATTCCTACTTGGAAATGAGAAGATATGAATATGGACTTTATCGTTAGGTTTCCTTGCACCCGACGACAACATTACTCGATTTGTGTTATCATAGATCAAATGATGAAATCGGCTCATTTCATTCCCATAAAGGTTTCTTATTCAGCAGAGGACTATGCCAAGTTGTATTTGGAGGAAATGGTGAGGTTGCATGGAGTGCCCTTATCCATTATCTCAGATCATAGTGCACAATTCACTTCTTAGTTTTGAAAATCTTTCCAAAAGGGTCTTGGTACTCATGTTAAGCTTAGTACGGCCTTTCATCCACAAATCGGTGGGCAAGGGGAGCGTACCATCAGAACTTTGGAAGATATGTTGAGAGCATGTGTAATTGATTTCAAGGGTAATTGGGATGATCACTTGCCTTTGATTGAGTTTGCCTAGAACAATAACTATCACTCAAGCATTGGTATGGCTCCATTTGAGGCCCTATATGTTAGGAGGTGTAGATCTCCAATAGGTTGGTTTGAGGTGGGTGAAGTTTCCTTAATAGGTCTCGATTTAGTAAATGAGGCTATGGAAAAAGTTCGACTCATTAGAGAAAGATTTAAAATAACTTAAAGTCGACAAAAGTCCTATGTCGATGTGATAAGAAGAGATCTTGAGTTTGAGGTAAACGATTGGGTCTACTTGAAAATATCACCCATAAAGGGTGTAATGAGATTTGGGAAGAAAGGTAAGCTTTGTCCCCGTTAAGTGGACCCATATCAGACTTTGAGGTGAATCGGCAAGGTCAATTCCTATAACTGATACACTTAAATTACACCTCTATTATAGAAGTAAAAGCGATCGTCGCCAAATAAAGAACCCAATATGTAGGTTGTGGTCGATCCCACGAGGAATATTGTTCAGACTTAAACTTAACTCAAAATTATATTCGTTTAGTCAAACTATTTCTGAAACAAGTAATTAAAGGGGGCGGTTGTAAGCAAATAACCGATTGTTGTTTAAGTAACAAATGGGAAAGATTTAAACTTCGAGTTATCAATATGAGAGAGAAACTAGGGTGTATGTGTTGCCCTTAATCTCTTAACGCAGTAATCCTAATAATAGTAATATTTTCCTAATATTTTACATGCAAATTTGGTAAGTTAGGTATCCCTAAGTGATTGGTCCTCAAAGGATGGAATTTCACTCCACATCGTGGTACGGCTAGGTGTGTATACTTTACTAAACCTTACTTTTACCTCAGATTAGACATCACATCAACGTATGGCTTAGTTTTCACCCTCGCACCAATTGACATTCGACTATTAGATAGTATCCCACTAAATCTCTGTTAATAATTCTTTTTTAATTAACTAAGTCCATGGTCCGGCAAGTAGCAACAAGGCGAGTTCTAACGCGTGCACTGGTTAAAAAGACTACTAAGCGAAAAAATAACCAATAAATGCATAAATACTATTCAAGAATTACTTATTTATTATTCATAAGTTCTTAATTGCTCATGGATGCCATAACCCTAGTTGTGGATTTAGTTACTCATGCTTGAAAGAACACAATTCATATTTTGATAAAGAGAATTCATGAACTTACGTTTAGAGTAGAAGAAATGAGAAATCTCCAATTGAATTTCAAAGCAAAAAAAAATTATAAACAGAAATACAGAAATCAAATTGCTAAAATTTGCAAGTTAATTCTCAAGAAAACACCAAGAACTAAAAGTAAATGATAATGTATAACCTCCAAAAATGAGGTTTACATACCCTATTTATAGAAAATCGTGTCCTAAACAAAAAGGAAACAAAATAAGGAAATAAACTTTCTAGAACGCGACGTTGATCGACGACTCGACCTACGGACCATGGGTCGACTTACGGTCCGTAGGTCCCCTCCGTTGGTCAACACTTAGAATTTTTACAATAAAGGCTCGAGCCTTCAATCTCACATCAGCAACGACGGACGTGCAAGATGGACTGTAGGTTGACCTACGGTTCGTGGGTCCTCTTCTGTGGCTCCACACTTATGATTTTAATCAGGTACTGGAACTTCAACTCTCTACACACATTCAACAGATGTGCGAGACGGCCCGTGGGTCGACCTACCGTCCGTGGATCGCTTCGTAGTTCCACTAAGAATTCCTTGATGCTCCTATCTATGCCTACCCATCGATGGACCATCATAGGACCTACGATCCGTAGGTCACTCCATGTGTGGCTACTTCTGCATATTTTCAGCGGTCATCTCACTCAACCGCGTCCAGGCCTACTTCCTGTAAGAATAACACATAAAACATTATTTCTAATACAAAATGGCCCTAGAGACACACAACTATTAAGTGAAATGCATCAAAAATACCGTAAACTCACGGTATATCAACACTCTTAACTAAAACATGTTGTTTGTCCTCAAGCGACACACTAAAATTCTCAACAACATGTATGTAGAAGAAGACATGCAAACTCAAACAACCACATGTCCATTTCAATCCATTCTATTTTCTTATTGCAAATCTGTTCTTTTAGACTCAACAAACCAACTCATACGGATCAAAACATAACATAGATCGACAAACAAACACAACAACATACACCATTCACAATCACCAAGGTATCAATTCTCCAACAATGTAACTAGTTCCCTCAGTTCAAAAGAAATTCTTTTTCACTCACAAGAATTAGTCTGTTATGTTTTTAGGATTCGTTCAACACAAACGCTCAGAAGTGACTTCTAGTACAGTTAGTAGTAAATACCATAGTCTTGCCCTTATTTTCATTTCTTAGGCTGTCCAAACTAGGTGCTAGGATCACTATGGGACTCTATTAGCTTGTAGCGTAGGCTCACGGTCATGTGTGGTAAATTTGGGTACTTTTTAGTGACTTTCTGCCCTCCTTGACATTACATTGGCCTTTTACCTCTTTTATCAACCTATTTTTGACATCCTTTCATTTAACTTTCTTTCCCCTGACTCTTTTCAATACATATGTGACTTTTGAGTTTATGGCTCTTATTTTCACTTTCTTATTTTTCTTTCACTCTGTATTTCTTTATTTCTTTCAACACTTTTGTTTATCATCTTTTTGCTTCTTTTGCACAAAGTCACATCTTTTTCTTTTTAGTTCTTTTTGCACAAAGTCATAACCCACGGTTGGACCTACGGACCGTAGGTGGGAGCACGGTCCATGGTCTAAGGTCCATGGATCGTGACCCCTTCACCCATCCTCAAAGGCCAAACGACGAACTGACAGGATGAAGTGTTGGTCAGTGCACGATTCATTGATGTCCTCGTCAGCTTTTAAGTTAGAGTCATTTTGGTCTTTTCCCCTATGCTTTTGACATGTAAACTACATCGTTTTACACCTAAACTACTTAGTTTTACTCAGACATAGCCTAATATTCTAGTCAGAACCTATCTAAAACTTTTATTCTCCAAAATCACCAAAAATTAGAACGAAGAGAAGCGTAAGAAGTGTTAGTTTCCCTCAAGAGCAGGCAACAATGTACTTCAAGTTTCGGACCCAAAATCGAAGGATTTCTCTGTGAGTTTCATCACTCGATATGTGAGATTTCACTAGTGGGTTACTTTCATCCACTAGGTCTCTAGAATTCAGTTAGATTCTTGATTCTCTATAGCTTGTTTAGACCCAGGGTTGGTAAAAACTTGGATAATAATATTACAAGGAGATTCTTTCAGCACCAAAAGGTCTTTATGAACATCCTAAGATTTAATAATTTATCTTTTTAAAATTGAGTTGAGTATTAAGGGATATTCTAAATCATATAGGGTTCTACAAGACTTTTCCATGTGTATAAGAAAATGATTACGAGATTATGAAAAAAAGAGTACCAACATGCTAAGATTGAAAACATGATTATGGTAACCTATATGCATTATAAATCAATGACATAACATACTAAGCATTCTACTCCTAAGTTATAATTGAAAGGTATAGGGCCTATTGAGTATGTTTATATGTGTGAGATACAAATAACCAAAAATTGTCAAATATGATGCGGGTTAGCTACTAGAAAGTACCACCATTGGTATAATGTATGTACATATATGTGTGTGTGTTGTGTACGTGATGTGTGCATGTGTGCTTGCATACGTGTTTGTTCACAACATATAATTACACAAGCATACCATATTTTATTATCGCAGCTATTTATGATTCTACTTTTCGCCTTTCATACAAGTATATTTTTATTTGTATGATGGCATGTTGCCTTGTAACGGTGCATATCGTGCTGCAGGTTCATATAAAGGTCTTGATTAACCTTCCCAATATGTGTGTTGTCTTAGTTGAGGATTGGTAATCTCCATTCTTTTCGAAGTTGTTGGTTGGTAGTAGATTGTGCATACTTGAATTTTGTATATTTTTGGTATTGTTTGGGCTTTATCCCAACCATTTGAGTTGTAGTATTCATAGAGACTTGTCAACAAACTTTGTTGGGTCTTCTCACCTTCAATTTATAGCCTTGTCGAAATATATGATTTCAGTTGCAACTCTTCTGGCTTGCTAATTCTTTATTACTTAAATTTGTCTTGGAGAACCTCTTATTATGTCATTGATAATGCTGGGACCTTGCTGATCTACTTATCTTGTTACAATAGTTGATTGTGATGGTCCTATTGGCCCTTGTTGTTTCCTTTTCATTGTGTTTCTGTGGATAGCTCAGTCAAATAAGGTACCAAGTGCCCATTATCCCTCCACTAGTTTGGGGTGTGACAAACTTGGTATCAAAGCAAGTCGTGTCCTAGAGTGTGCATAAGTCATGTCTAGTAGAGTCTTGCCTATGGGTGTATTGTGCACCACACTTATAATCAGAAGGCTACATGACATTCAGAGGTGGTTACTATTATTTCATCAGATTGCGATAGTGCTATGTAATAAAAAGTTTCTTCTAATTCCCTCTCTTTTTAAATGACATATACACTTTTTTAATTAATGACGACCTTATATTTGGCTCAAAGGCCAAATGTATGTTTTCCAAATGAGGCAACTTCCATTTTGTAACTCATCATTACTTGGGTTACCTCTGCAAAATGTCTATTTATATATCTCAACTAGACACTGAATTATACTAGTCCTTATATAGATACTTAGTTCAGGTGTAAGAATTTTAATTTATTTTACGGAAAAGGGCAATAAATATTGTTGAACTATTTAGAAAGGTCTAAATATACCCTTCATTCATGTATTTGACTAAAAATATCCCTTAGTTCATCTTTTTTGCTCATTTTAACCATTAAAACTATTATTCCTTTTTTAATTATTATTTAATATATGGAGTCTTCCTATTGGTTAAAATCAAATCTTCAATCCATTATAATCCAACCCGCTTGACTGACATATTTTATAGGATCCAACCTTAATGCTTTCAATACACGTTTCCGACACAAGTATCATATATCATATATAAAAGAGAACCTTAGACCCACCTACATGGCGCCACCACAAACAAGGATTCTCTTTTAATTTATTTATTTACAAAATTAGTCTTCTACTTTTATGAAAAGTTGTGACTTTCATTGAAAAGTTGTGACTTTAATTTAAAAGTTGTGACTATTATATATGAAGAGTTGCTAAGTTTATGAAAGATTGTAACATTTATGAATTGTTGTGACCTTTTCGAAGAGTTGTGACTTTTCCAAAGAGTTGTGATCTTTCCGATAAGGCGTACAATAAGCATTTGTTCACACTACTCTTTTTGTCTATAAATAGAGGGGTTTCCTCTCATTTTAAAACAACGAAAATTCTGAACTTCTTCTTCTTCTTCTGCACAATTAAATATTTGATTTTGAACTTCTTCTTCTTCTTCTGCACAATTAAATATTTGATTCTGAATATGTGTATACTTTTCTCTTGTTGGGTGGCTCACTGACACTGTTGTTTTTGTATTATTACACTGGTGAATAAAATTATTTCATCCTGAGAGTATCTAGTTCTTTAAAGCTCGGGTACTAGAGGGGAATGATTTTCTTAAAGAGACACTGTGCATTCAGTGAGATCGATTTTTTCTTTTTTGTTGTTTATTTTTCTGTAAAGTTATTGTTATAAGTAATTGTTAGTATAGACTCTATGTAAATCCAGCTACCGCATATTCACAAATAACTTTTTACAGAATACATTTATTTAGAACATTCTCCAAAGAAATCTTTTCTTCTCCAAGAGATCAAGCCTAAAATTTATATGATTTTTTGTAGTTGTCATAATAATGTTAATATTAATAGGAGTAAAAAAACATAGAAAGCCAAATAATTGAATTAAAACTAAAATTAATTACAATTATATGATACACAATGATGATTATTCTCTCACACCAAAGTACTTTTTTGAACTTTTTTCCCATTATCCCTTACTTCTCTTTCATCCTTTTCAAGTATCCTTAATGTTTTGTTTGTGCACAACTTCAATTACGAAAACACTATCATAACTATATTACATATGAAATTTGGATTTTAATATATTGCATTTTAATTTTAAAACACATAATGACTGCATATTACTTATTGATATATCATATGATTATGGAACATTTGCTCTTGATAAACACATTAGTTATAAATATATATATATATATATATATATATATATATATATATATTATTTTATTTT
>JAJOOH010000937.1:0-97309 GCA_029582605.1 Solanum gracilifrons
ATAGCAGAAACAACATGGATAGGAATGCTTTGAAGAACATTATTAAGAAGGATTTCCTTACCCCCATATGAAAGCATTCTCCCTTTCCAGGTTTGCAACCTACCTTTAATCTTATTAAATAATTTTGCATAGTGCTCTTTTCTCTTTCTAGAATGTGTAATAGGGCATCCTAGATATTTCATAGGAAATTGCCCTCTTACCATCCCAGTAATATGTTCCACTAGATTAGCACAGGCTGTTGATATATTCTGGTGTACATAATAAGAACTCTTTTCCTTATTGATCAGCTGGCCTGATTTTTTATCATACTCCTGCAGAATAGACATAATATTCTCCATAGAATATCTGTTTGAAAAGGCAAAAATAATGGTATCATCAGCAAAAGCTAGATGATTGATATTAGCACTCCATTTAGGCATTCCATAGCCAACAAAGTGGGGTCTTCAAATAGAATATTGAGAGCTCTAGAAAGAACCTCTATTGAAATGATGAATAATGCTGGAGATAAAATATCTCCTTGTTTAACTCCTCTAGTCGAATAAAAAAACCCATATGATTAACCATTAAGAAGCACTGAATAGTAATTGTTTTCTAGCAATATCCAAATCAAATCTAACACTCTATTAGAAAATCCCATTTTCCTTAGTACTTTCATAATAACTCTATTTTCAGCCTTTGACCTTTGCATAATAACTCTATTTTCAGCAGAGGGAAATTCCTCGAAGTGATTTTCCTTGATTCTTGTTATTTCCTCTCTTATGAGGAGTTGTTTGAATGTCTCCAAAAGTTTTCTTACTGCATAAAGAAAGTGCAGCCTTTACTTTCTTTATTATCCTCTTGAAATCTAGAAAAGAGTTAGCGGAATATCCATCATCCCAATTAATTTTAATCACATCCTTGAAACCCCTATGCTCAGTCCAAAAATTCAAGAACCTAAAAAGTTTGATGAATCTGGAATCTCTGTTTTCACATAAGAATAAAAGGGGAGCATGATTTGACCTATTTCTAGAAAGATGTTCCACTTCTGAGATATTGAATTGGTCTTGCAGCATATTATTGACAAAAATTCTATCCAATCTCTCAAAAATGCAGTCACAACCAGCCCTACCATTCCACCAAGTAAATGAGCTTCTTTTAAATTGAACCTGATATAAATCATTAGATTCAATACAATTTTGAAAATCTTCAACCTCATTCCCCGTCACTGGTCGACCACCAATTTTTCTTCCCCATTAAGAACCACATTGAAGTCCCCTCTTATTATCCATGGATATTGCGGACCATCAGCTACTTGAGAAATGCCTTCCCATAGTTGCATTCTCTAATAAGGGTCACTATTCACATAAATAATAGTAACACATATTATTGAGTTAGAATTCTGATTTCTAATCAAGATTGGAAGTTGCTACTCAGAATTTCTCACTTCTGTTACATCAAATACATGATTTACAAACAACCAAATTTACCACTATTGTTGGCATATCCCTTTGCCATTTTCAATCTCCTATTATATCAGTTCAAAACTCCCACATGCTGAAACGGTTCTATCAGAGCAACAAAATTGATTTTGTGAAAATTATGTAACATCTGAACTCTTTGGAATGCTTTTTGAGTCCTCACCGACCTAATATTCCATATAAGGGCCTTCATTGACAACATTGTTTTTATGCGCCACCTGCCTCTTAGGCTGAGATCTGATGGGTTTAATAGATTCTTCATCACCCTGTTTCTTACCCTTCCTTGCATACTTCATTGATTTAATACTTCTAGGTGACAGGTCCACGTCTCTGAATTTTTTATCCTCAGTTTCCTCTACTTGAACAATTGTGTCACATAATTGGAGATGTTCAAATTCTGATTCTTTGTGGGTGAGAATATTATGAAGAACCTCATTAGGAGATTGAGGTATATCCATTTTAGTGACCTCTGCCTGAATAGGAGTAGGGAAAGGCACAATAGCTAAATCATTATTTGAATCTTTATCTTCAACTTGTTTATGCTCATTAATGTGAATCCATTTATCCTTCTTGTCACTTGTGTTGCGGGACTATTAGAATCCTCCTTTACCGGCTCATCTCCAAGGATTTATTCTTCTTGACTGGATGGAATGTTTATCTTTTCCTTATTGTTGTACACCCCCTTATGCTCAACACTCATTTTGCTTGATTCTACAGGTGGAGATGTCAACATTGAATTGGGTTGAGATTTTTGACCACCCCTTAGGCTTGCTTCATTTTGCTCAAATTTTGTTGTGTTATGTTGTCCCCTACATGCTCCTTGTCTTTGTAATTTTCTCCATGTAACACAAGTCCAAAAGATTTATTTACCCATTCTTTAGCTAATTCTCCTATTTTCAATTATGTAGTATCTTGTTGTAGCTTATCTTTTCCTTTACTGATTTCGGATATGTACTTTTCTTCTTGTGCAAGAGTACCAAATTTGTTACCCACCACAGTGGTGGATGTGTATGATTTACTGGGACAACCTCTTCTATCTTTAACTACAATCCAATTACTCGGATCCCCTACTACCTTCCCACTTGAACGAATTTTGGCATTTCCTTTTTCAAGAAGTGGTTGTTGCTCTAGATTGGACTTATTCTGAAATTGTTTTGTTGGCTCTTCCTTTCTCCTTGCATTTACCCCTGCTTTACAGTTAATTTTGTTATGTCCCTGCATTTTTCACTCCAAACAATATTTAGGGACATAATCGTATTGATAGGTTATTAAACTTTACCTCATTTCCCCCGTTTTAGGATTTTCTCTATTCATCTACACTTAGGAAGGAAATTTTCCTTTGAGATCCACCAACACCTTTACACGTGCACAACTATACCTCGTCTTCTTTATTGTTGCTTGATCCAATTGTATTGGTTTACCCACTGCCGCAACAATTGAAAACAAACATTCTTTCACAAAGAATGTTGGCAGTAGGTTAGGAAATGAAATCCATGCCATCGCCATAGTTGTCTCTTCAGAAACCTTAAATCTCGAATCGTAAATAAAGGTACACATCAAGTATGAGTACCCATCTTTACATTTTATGTAGAAAGCCCCTTTCGAGATCATGTCAACATAGTCCTCCTGTTTTGTTAGCCTAATTAGAATATGCTTATTCCGTAGCAATCCTATTTGACAATCACCTTTCAAATCACATTGTTGAGGAATTATCCTTCTCAACTCTTCCAGATCAGTCCATTCATACAAGAACTTCCCAATTACTGCAAATTGGGGTTTTTCAATATGAGCCATCTTAATTACTTCCTGCTCAGTCCATTTTACTTGTGGAATACCTTCCACATAAGTTATTTTCTTCATTAATGAGTTATCCTCTAGAATCTCATTATCATTCAAAGAATCTGCAAAAGATTTCTCTTTAGTCACTAAAGAGTTTACTTTTGACGTTCAGGGTAGAGTTGATGGTAAGGGAGGGAATTTAGAATATGATAGAAGATAATCAACCCCAGGGTTTGCCGCCGCTCGGCGTGACCATGAATTATCTACGACTGAATTCAAATAGGAAAAATGAATCTAACTTTTAATTTTTTTTTCAGCTCTTACTTAAAAACATATTTTAGTAAGTTGTGATATTTTAATACTTACTTTTCTATACATTTTTAGGTTATTTTTATTTTATTACGTTTTTTAACATTTAAAACATTTTTCCTACTCATAATGATAGCTATTTATTCAATCTAATTTGAGTTCCTACAAACGAAAGAATTCATATAAAACAATTTACATAGATAATAAATTTCTCTTCTTACCAGAACTCCTTTAAAACAATTTGGAAGATTTCTATAAAAAAAAAAATTTATATTGTAACTAACAGAGTCCTATTTTTATAAAATAATTTATATTGTAACTAACTGAGTCTTATTTTTAGGTGTTATGAGAATATGTTTTTTCAATTTTCTTTGCTAATTAAACTTATTTAAATGAGAAAAAAATTGGATATCCAAAATAAATAGGATATAATCGCGGCGAATTACTTTTTTATATGTATACTCTTAAAAAATACAATTTCAGAGTTTATGAAAGATAGAACTTCTATTAATTTTTAACAATTTCCAACACTTATATATAGTATTGACTACTTCGTTTTTTTTTCTTCTTTACACTTCTTAGAGTTCAGTGTTTTTATTTTATTTCATACATTTTTTGTTTTTAACAGAAAAAATAATAATGACGGCTATTTTTTATTTCGTTAGCGAAATTAACAAGAAGTCAATGTGCTGGAAATTAAAAGTTCGTATTATCAGACTTTGGGGAAATACGGATCGCGATCGACTTGATCGTCCTTTTTCTATTGAGGTTATTTTGATGGATGAAAAGATCTTTTTAATAATACTTACACTTGATTATAATCTGTTTTATATGTACGATTTCAATTTTTTATAACGCTCTATACACAATTTAAGTACTAATTAGTTATTTGATTGAATCTATAAGGTGATCGCATTCTCTAGTAGAGGAACCAACCCCGGAAAACCTGACCAAAAGATAGCTAGGTTCCCGTCACTAACCTTACTTCGGACTATGTGGCTGATCCGCAGAGAAAAGACGGTAAGGCAAAGAGAAAGTACTACTTTTCTTAAGTTAAGATGAATCGAATCGAGCGTTGACAGATCTTTATTCTCAAGTTTAAGAGAACAAATGAAGGAATTGGGATTGTACGTCATTAAGAGAATTTAGTGGTTTGTCCAAATACTATGAAATCAAAGATCAAAAACCACAAGTTTAAGTTGTTGTTCATACAAAAGACTGATGTTAAGAAGATAGAGGATCCAAAAGTCAGCATGTCTAGTTTCAATTTTAAAGCTTATACACAGCTTACAAATCTACAAGAATTCGACAATATATAACTATTTGGTAATTAACACATTTTTTATTTTTTCAATTAAAATTTTTGTTTTATTACATAATTTATATTTTTTCTATTATTCTTTTCCTTAATCTTTCTTCAAATTATTATGTATTTTGTACTCATTTATATTGTCCCTGTTTTGTTGATATTTTTTGGCATCAGTTGACAACTATGACATTTAACTTAAGTTATGCACAAGTATGCACTTAAACTTGTAGAAAATTGAACAAATAGACACATTCGTCCTACATGGCACCCTACATGGCAATTGTGTGTCCTACGTGGAGTCATATGTGAATTATGCCATGTAGGACACGTGTGTCTACTTGTTCAATTTTATACAAACTTAAGTGTATACTTGTGTACACTCAAAGTTGGAGGGCATAGTTATCTGCTAAAGCTAGGTCATGTTTATGTATAAGATGATAGTGTCTGAACGTTCACGAATGTTGGCATACAGGACTACGAATACGCGTGTCACAACTTAATAAATACATGCTACAACAACTCATTATTTTCATTAATAATCTTAACCATATACATTTTATGTAGGAATAAAAATATCTCAACTACTTTTTGGGGTGAATTTGTGTAACAGATCAAGTCATATTTAAATACGAATTTAGAAATATTATAGTACATAATTTACATAAAAAAAATTAATCTTTCCAATATAAAAATATAAAATTTATTTTTATTTGAATTGGAGATCAAATTCATATTACTATGTTTCAACTAACTGAAATGCAAATTGAAAAATTAAAGTAATAATTTTAATCTTTTTTTAAAAATTAAAATAAAAACAAATCAAATAACATCTGGTACATGTTCATGTTTGTTGTGTTAATATTGTCACGCTCCGAGCCTATATCCTGGGCAGAACTGACATTCGAGAACCATTACTGCCTCCAAGCGAACCTTTGGCTTGACTTACTATTCAGCTGAAGACTTTACTCAACATTCAACTGGCCATTAAGACAACTCAAGTCTTATAATCAAAACAACTGAAATGCATAAGACTAATGCACTACTAATGTCTAACTGTGTATGAAGCCTCTAAAATAAACTTTTTAGATGATTACTTAATACTTTTTAGCATAGACTAGTGGATCCACTTAGTTGAAGCATTCTATATCCCGACAAGTTATAGGACAATTCTGGCAGCGTGGGGAGACGTTGTATCATCACATAACTCATAGTGATGATTGTCAGTTAGAGAATCTCCCAAACAGAGTTTATTTTGGTATTCTTATATACAACTGAAATATTATTGTATTTTCCAATACTTTGAGATGTTATCTACTGTTTTAAATGCTTCATATAAAATGCATCTTTATTGTTGTGTATTTATGCACTGTGTTGAATATCCATGAGTTGAGTAAGGTGGAGGTAAGTGTTTCTTTCAGATTTCAGTTCAAGCTTATGTCAGGTTTAGTTTTTCCCTCGCATGCCCGTACATTCAATGTACTGTCGCCTTTTGGCCTGCATCGTTTATGATGTAGATACAGGTAACTAGGATCAGCATCCAGCACTTCGTTGATCCAATTGAGCATTTCAGAATCATTTGGTGAGGCTTACTAAACATAAGAAATGCATTTCAATTGTCCATCCCTCATAGTATATTTCCCAACAATAAATTACATAATAGTGGAAAAATTAAAAGAATTTAATGTCAAAGCCACTGGAGTTGATAAAAAACTTCCACATTTAAACAAAAAGTGGATACAAATCAGAAGGGCGTTAGAAATTAAGGCATTATACTTTATTCTTAAACGTTTTTATAATGAAGATTTCAAAGTCTTAGACCATGATCATGATTGGGTTTTGATGACAAAGGAAAATCCAAGTCCAAAACACTAAAAGAAAAAATCATTGACATTGAGCTTCACAGAATGGAAGTCTCCAAAGAAACATGGAAACTTGCCTGCAAGTTTCTTGATCATAAGCATTCAGTAAATGAAGATGAAGCTGAATAAAAATCTCAGCATTAGCAGAAAAGCAAATGTAAACATCAGGTGAAGATAAAACAAGCGACGTAAGCACTTATGTCATAAAGAAAACAACAAAACGAGAATCTTATCTCGTAAAAAGAAGATAAATATAGGCACATGGACAACTCACCTTATCTCGTCAAAGAAGAAAAAGACAAGCACATGGCACCTTATCAAAAGGAATCTTATCTTGTCGACCATTTCAAAAGACCGTCAAAGAAGGACTAGAGAACAAATTAGGTAATAACTTAGGGAGGTCCCTACAAAAACAAATTTTGTAATTAGTCCCTCCTTCGATCTATAAAAGGTGAGGAAAGACACACTAAAGAGGCAGACTTTTTTTCTTTTGAAAAACCCATTAGAAAAAAATGATAGGTACCTCGGAGAGTGAGTAAGAACTTCTCCCGCCAGGGAAAAGTATTTCTTAATATGGTCTAGATATATGTAAAATATGTATGGTTTGTATGTGAAAATAATATTATGAAATAAACAGTTTGGTTTATATACTTCTCTTCTCTGAAATTTTAAGAACAGTCTTAAAGTGAAGGTTGCGATCTTCAGCCCTAAGGAAGAACAATTAGGAAGTAGCCGTGAGACTGTGGTCGTAAAGGCAAAAAGTTGTTCATAGCCTGAAGGAGAACTACTGCGGTGGTGATAAGGACTGTTCACAAAACTAAATGAAGAAAGGTATACACGCAAAACTTTGTATTTCATAGTTATTATTTTCCAAAACAAATTATATTCATATTTTATAATATATTCAGGCACAAAAAAGAATACTTAGTACCTTAGGGAAATCAAATATATTGATTAAATCTAAACAGTAACATGTTTAAACAGTATTTGTTTACTATACATGCTTGTAGCATATAAATATGTTGAAAGATGTTCAATATCATTTACATCTTGTAAGAAAAAGAGCGTAGAAACATCGCATAGCATTACATCATTTTAATAAAACAATTCCAAAGATGAAACAACCATATTTGCATTGTAGCTTAAGATCTACTAAGCTCATAGTAGCTATACATGAAATGAAAATGCATAGAATTCAAGAATATTTTGAATATAAAACTGCTAAATTAATTTTAGATAGAAATGTGTTATACACTGCATATATATATAAAAATAATAATAATAATAAAGGAGAACAATTTGCAATGTGATTTAGCCAAGTGAAAATAATAATAGATTAATAATTATAATAATAATAATATTAATAATTTATCACCAATAATATTTATTTAAAAGAGTCTTGTTTTATATATCCTTCCAACCTTATCAACAATTTGTTTTAAATTTATTTGAAAAATTATCAGATTTTTATATTATATATATTTAAAATATTTTTTCATAACTATTTCTTTTTATAGGAAATTGCTTTTCCATTTACATTAAATTTTTACATAAAAAATCCAATTTAATAAAAACGTTTAAAACTCTTTTCTGTGGGAGGTTGTCGGATATTTTATTTACATTAAGATAAATTTTAATTTTAATTAAACTAACATGTGGGAAAAGGAGAAAAAACTAATTTACTCAATCACTTGTTGCCGTTACTCTTCAGTTTTCTGTTGAGGTCTATCCTGCAGAGATACTCAAATTGGATCAGTGATCGATTTCTAGGTTTCGTCATAAACCTAATTGGTAATTTCCAATTATGTGATTTTTTTTTGTAAAAAGAAAGATAAAAAGGAAAAAAGTCTAATAATTTTTCACATAAAATAGCTACATATAGAAGAGTTCTAACTTAACTTTACAATTCATAAACTTATTATCTTTAGGTATTGTAAAATAAATTTAAAATACATTTAATTTAAATATTAAATTAAAATATAAATATATAAAATACTAATACTATTACTACCATTATTTGTGAACCTTTTATTTACTGCATTCTTCATATTTTTCATTTTCTAAAATTAAATTTGATTTGATTTTTTTTTATTTTTATATGCAGATGAGTGATCATCCGATTACATGCTAATTTTTTGTGTACTATAAGATAATAATATTATAAAATCTCATCTTTTTCAACAATCGATATTATATTAAATTTGAATTAAGCGAAATTGTAATTGGCATAAAAATTAAGTTTTAAAACTCTTAATACTCTTTAGTGATACATATGTAAGGTGTAAGTTTTCTTTTTACTTTTTCCCTTTTTAAATTTTAATCATTTTCATAAGAGTTTGTTTATCTCAAAATAAGTATTTGAATAATGAACAAATGTAATGGAGAAACAAAATATGCAAAGCTCCTTTACCAGATCATCAGTGCAAAAAATGATTATGAATATGCCAGATTCTCTTGTTTGACATTATTCACTATCATGAAAGTACCACATAAATAAGAAATTGTTTTTTGTTACGTTATTTTAATGTTGTCTTTGTTCATCTTTTTCTACTAAAAATTGTTGGCTTTTGTTCTTTTCCCTTTGCCACTTGGTAATTATAATTTGAAATAAATAAGAATTATAGTTTTAAAATAAAAATTAAAAGTATTTAAATTTAGAAGTAATAGACTCCTTTTCATTAATTTTATTGCGGCCAAAGAGTTCTCAATAAACTCTTATTGTTGTCTAATCTAGGGATAAAAACCTAAATATAAAATTTAAGTATCTAGATAACCCATATATAACAATAGTTTGACTTTTCACCCTGGAATCTGATGTTCTGGAAAATAGCTAGAGCCGAGGGTGAGTCGAAGCCGCTGGTACACTCACTTCATTTCACAAAAGGAAAATGAAGAAAAATACTAGTAGGGGTCAGTACAGACAACATGGACTGAGTAGATATCATCAGCCGACTCAAAATAGAAACCAATATACAATAACTAATAGTATAAAATCAACTATAGCACTTAGCATGTGGCAGACAACAAACAACATGAACAAGTGACAACAACACCAAAGCAAGTACTACTAATCAGTCAATAATATTAACAACACACGTGAGGACCCATGCCTCCACACCATGCTCTTTTGGGAAATGGGTTCTTTGAGATTGGGTACCTTAAGTTGTTTTTATATGTTTTTCTTTAATGTTATTGTGTCAAAACATGACACCCGATCCAACAATATTATGCCAGAACATGAAACCCGATCTAAATATATCGTGCCGGCTCGTGGTACCTGATCCAAGTATATCGTGCCGACTTGTGGCACCTGATCCAAATATATCGTGCCGGCTCGTGGCACCCGATCCAAATATATCGTGCCGGCTTGTGGCACCCTATCCAAATATATCATGTCAGCTCGTGGCACCGATTCAAATATATTGTGCCAGCACATGGCACCCGATTAATATATATCGTGCCGGCTCGTGGTACCTGATCTAAATATATCGTGTCGGCTCATGGCACTCGATCCAACAACATAATTAATTTATCATTCTTTATCACCACTTTCCACTTTCTTAACAATATTTCATCAAGCCTTCTTTATTCAAGGCATCACTTTAATAGAAGAATTTCAAGATTTATGCGTTTCGCGGTCTTGGGATTACAAACCAATCACAACAATACATGAATCATGAAAATCACAACAATTAAGTACATAGAAAATTTCATAGAATTACTCAATGACTATCAATCACTATTAAGAGTCCTCTATCACATAGAATAAACCATAACCTACCTCCACCGAATAACCGAAGTCAAGCAAGCTAATTACCCAATGGTTTTCCTTTTCTCAATGCCTCATAACGTTTCCAATCTATCAAGTACACAATATTCATAAGCAAACCAGTCCATAGAAACCCATATTACGATATATCTAGCCTGACTCAAAAACTCACCCAAAATCTACAATGAAATTCTTAAATTTTTATACCAACTAATATATCAAGTATCATATATTCCTAATTTTTCAAGTCTAGGGTTAAGTCCCAATTCCTCCAATTCTCATAACTTTAAGAGGTCGTTTGGTGTGAGGGATAAAAATAAATAGTTATGGGATAAGAAAATAGTGATGGAATAAAATTTTTATATCTTGTTCGGTTGCCATGTTTGGGCAACTTATCCCACCATTTATATCATAGTGATGGGATAAATTATCACATATACATGGTGTGATAAGTTAGCCCAGGATAGCTAACCCCAGGATAACTAATCCTGGGATAACTTGTTCCCAATCAAATGACCCCTAATGATATTCAAATAATACAAATACACATAAATATTTAATTACATATCTTAATATATCAAAGTTAATTTATAATATGGTACCCTAAGAAAATCGAAAGCAACAGACTGAATAAGAAGCCATTAACTCCCCTCCACCAGTCAGCAAAACTGTAAAACTAAACTTTATTCTCTATTCCTATATACTAATTAATGATGACACATAACTATAATCCAATCCAATCATATCATCACCTTTTCATTGTAAAATCACTAAGACATCCATTAATTAACCAATCATTATCACCCTCACTTTTTTTTTAATTCAGAAATCCAATCTACTAGTTCATACGCCAACACCCACTTTTTTTATCCCATAATAATATTATTCCCTCAAGTCCAATATTGTCAGCAGTGACTCCGTTTACAACTTTTCAATTCAATTTTTCTACCTCCTTTTTACTATCCATAATATAATAATTAATATGAAACAACCACAATGTATTAGGAGGCGTGATTGATTTACCTGAAGCCTCTATATTCTCCTTGTGTTTATTTGTCGTCGATGCACAATGAGTTTGACGTCCTCTTTCTCGCCCAAACCTTTATTCTTTCCACATATTATTTACTCCCTAATTATCATACATGACCAATTATAAAAGTGGTGAAAGTAACCCACTACTAATTTTAATGCTATTTTCTTTTAACCACCAACTAAATTAATTATTAAAATTACCCCATTAATTATATAATTGTAGTTAAGACTAGTCCAAAACAACCATTTAGAATCTATCGGAAGAGCCTTTAATGAAATAAGAATGTCAAGACCCAGGGGTACCTTCTAGAGGTAACATGGCGTATAGAACTCCGAAGGATTCCATACAAGCCACTTAGCTCTCATAACATAAGAAATAAAACAATAAGAGTAAAATAATAGTCCAAGTCCAGAACATTTTATAAAAGATAAGAGGAAGTCTAAAACACTTGTCTCATCATAGCCATCTAATACAATATAATGAAATTGGGTCTAGCCCATAGAATCATGTATAAAAGTGAAATACAAAAAAGGAACTAAACAATGAAAGTCCATCCTCGAAGCATGAGGACTCACCAAAGCTCAGAAATCTCGAACTCAACCACTAGCCACAAAACTGATGACCCTGACTGTCGGACCCTACATTTTCTGGAAAATGTAGGCAAGAGTATGCATTAGTACAAAACAATGTACCAAGTATGATAGCCATGCATAAAACATTGATATCATGCTAAAAAGGACATTTCATTTCATATCATGAAATTGACCAAACTAAAACATGATATAAGATAATTAGAAACATAAGTCATAAAACAATGGTCAATGCAAGCTAACATCATCTTTAAAACCTTTGAACTCATATGCGATACTCCTTAAAGTAACCTTAGTTCATTATTAATGTAGGGATTAGCCTTAACAGACATAGAGACCATGTGAGCTATAACATGATCCCAATGTCTCCCACACCGAAAAGGGTTGTCCCACTTGCCAATGTAGAACCATGAACTTCTAGCTTAAGTGGATCCACTATCTAATGTCTATCTAGAAAATCATCATAATGGGGCACATAGGTAAGGGATAAGGAGATTGCTTCTAGAAGCTGGGCCTCTACTAACGGGAGAGCCTCCATCTCAATATCCTCTCGGTGCTAAGCATAAATCCCACGGGATAGTCATTTCTTACTTGACCTTATTATTCATGTAAAGTCATCCTAAGATAACCAATCCAAGCTAGTTTCATTAGGATAGCTCTTACTCTTTGATCCAATTAGGTGAGAAAGCCTTTCAACCTAAGAATCCTTATTATGTGAGAAAACCTTTCACATCTTACTCTGATGTATATGAGAAAATCCTTTCAATAACACATCATGATCATCATCATAGATACTTTACTCTCAAATCATCCTTAAAACATTTGCATATATTTCATAATAAAATGCATAAGTCCTTAGTTTACATCTTGAGGTTCAAAATCAACTTTCAATCATCAATACTTAGAAAACATGGGTTATATATGGATTTAATCATAAATTCATGTAAAACTAGAAATACATGCTTAATTTCATAAAACTTTTCCTTTACAATCAAAATCCCACATCAAATGATTCACAACTTGAAAACATGGGGATTACATGGTTTCATGGGGAAATCATCATAAAATCATCGTATTTCATCAATTCATGCATAAGATATCATAGTTCAATCATTTAAATAACATTGAGAGAACCCATGACAATTGAAGAAAATCCTAACTCAATTGGAAAATTCTAACTTCGAAACAGAGGAATTTGGGAACTCCATGGCTGGAAGGAATTCATGGATGAAAACTATCATACCTTGAATCCAAATGCTAGGCTTCAATGGAATTGACTTGAAACCCTACGTTGAATTATTTTTCTTCTTCATGTTTCTAGAGAGAGAAATATTTTGGAGAGGAGAATTGATCTTCTTTTGTGAATTTGGAAGAATGAAGTGAATAGGCTAATTTGGGGGTTGAAAATACTTATATAGGGGTCTTAGTAAAGGGTAGTATAAGAGTTAATTAATTAAGAAAAGACCCAACTACAAAAAATAACTGCCAACTGCCCATCAACGGACCCTAGTTGACGGAATGTGGACTGACCTACGGTCAGTCTCGGTGAACCATCAATCATGGTCAGAAACCACATCCTGGGGTCTGGACCACGACTCCTGCACCACGGTCCATAGATCCACTGACAGTTTATAGATCTAGTTGTGGTTCCTGCCTGAATAACCTTTTTGGGTAGCCTACCCACGGACCCACCTACGGTCCGTGGTCCAACCCACGGGCCGTGGTTGGCACTCATGGATGGCACCTAGAATTTATGAGTTTTCCTATGGTGCTGTCTTTTGGATTCGGGGTGTTATAATATTCCCCCTTGGGACCATTCGTCCTCGAATGTGACTCAAGCTGGCTCTAAAAGATTAGGAAAAGAACTAACAACCCAACCAAAAAATGCAACTTCATCTAAATGCATATAACCAAGGAGGCACTATCGACTCCAAGCTAGGACGTTCTCAAAACATCCTAAGAGGGGTGAAACTAACTCTAACAGCCCATCATGCATGCAATGCACATATACAAGGAGGAAACATCAACTCCAAGCTAAACATTATCAATGCATCATAAGGAAGTAGGAACTACATCTAGCAACCCAATATGCATGAATTTTTAAAATTACTCATGTTCAAGGAGGAACTACCTTCTCCAAGCTAAAAGCATGCTCAACACAATCTCATGGATCCCATATGGAATTCGTTCTAAAAAAGCATAGCCAAAACTTGTTCATCAAATCATCTCATAAAGTCTATAGGAAACTCATACTCAATGCACAACAATATGAGTAAAATAATCATGCAAATTCAATTTCTTTCAAAATACAAATTTTCATGAACTTGCATAACATAAGGAAATCATGAAAACACATAAAACCCAAAACAAAGGACAAACCAAGAGGAACTCATTACCTCAAGCTAGAGTAGGAGTAGAAGGAAAGAGATGAGGATATTTGGACATCATATCAACCTCGGCCTCCCAAGTAGCACCCTCAACTAACAAATTCCTCTACAACACTTTCACGGAAGCTACTTCTTTATTTCTCAACTTCTTGACTTGCCAGTCTAAAATTTGAACTGGAACTTCCTCATAAGAAAGATTTTCATGAACTCCCAAACTTTTTAAGGAAAGTATAGATGTCGGATCACCAACACATTTCTTCAACATAGAGACATGGAAAATTGGATGCACCGATGTCAATTCATTTGGAAAATCTAGCTCATAAGCAACCTTACTGTAACGATCGATTCTCGTCATTATAGAAAAGCCGACTAGGAAAATTTTTGGACCTAAAAACTTTTTGGTAGTATCTTGAAATTTTCCAACCTAGTCAAGATTTAGACGAAATCAGAGTCAGTGAGGTGTAGGGGAATTTGGTAACAAATGGGAGATCAAATTATGAATTCAATAAATATGATTAGATAGATAAGATGCTAAGGAACCCGTATGACTTTATGGAATTGAATTCGGGCGAGTGGAACTCCTGAAAATGATCTTAGCATGAATGGGTATTTTATTAGTGTCGTGGGATGAAGGTGTGTTGTGAGAAGGGGGTTTGCAAATTCTTTAATTTGCTCATTAGTTTCGCAAGGGGCTAAGGCGGGATTTTCCCACTAGGGCGAGGCCGCTGCAGTGGGGTGAGGGCCACTGTGGCGGGACAGATGCGACTTAAGTCGGAAATAAATCCCAAAATTGTTTTATTCTCCAAGTTTTGACTTTGAGAGCTAAAGAACGAACCCAAGTGTTTTCTTGACAGCTTTTCACCATTCTTGAGGCTAAAGGTAAGGTTTTAACTCCCCGAATGCACCTTTTGAACTGTAGAACTTAGTTTGTTGGGTAATTCTCGATGGGGGAGGTTTTTGATTTGAGATTTACGGTGGAAGAAACCCTAAACTGGGTATGGAGATCAATGGTTCGACCTAGAGTAATTTTATTGATTATAATCCAGGTAATTTAGGTCTTGTTTATTGATCCTCGCATTATTATTATTGTTTGTAGACAAAGAACAAGCGGAAAGAATTCAGAAGGGGAAAAATCAAGTTTCTTAGGGGATTCAAGCATTGTTCGAGGTAGGTGATGGTTGCAATTTCATGCTGAGTGATATATGTTTGTAATTGCTTCATTGTATGGCATGTATTAAGTGAATGTTACATTATTGATCACACTTAATGTAAATCAGTATGAACAGATGATTATATGCCATGAATGACCTCTTAATTGTATGATTGTGAGAATGTACATTGTGATTGTGATTGTGATTGTTGTATGTTGATTGGAGCGGGTACCATGATCCAGTACACTAACTAATTGGGATCGTATGTCACGTATAGACATAAATATTTGAACGAGTGTCACGATCTGACATACTAACTTGGAACGGGTGCCATGATCCGTTACACTAATTGTTTGGGTATGGGTTCCATGAGAGGACCAATGACTTGTTATACATATGTGTATTGTTGAGAATGTGGAGTTGTATATTGATCCTGAAATGATATTGATAGTGTATATGTTCGGTGTATGCATGCTTATGATGTTATAATGACTTGCTTATATTGCACTTAGTGGGATAGCCGCGTGATCCTACCAGTACACTATGATTGTGTACTGATACTACACTTGCACTTTCTTTGTTGAGTACAGAGCATCTTCAAGCGGCTACTGACAAACCTTGATAGAAGATCAGTGATCGTCATCAAATTCAAGGGTGAGCCATGTCACGCCCCAAGGCTACTCCCCAGGATGCGGACACAAGACCTAGAATCACGAGTGACCTCAAGCTAACCCTGCTGGCATATTATAAGCATACTTAAAAGAAATACTGAGCGAAAGCATAAGACATAAGATAAACTAAAAGATGGGGAATACCCATAAACTTTGTAAATAAAATAATATGAGAAGAGTTTAATGACAACTGAAGATGAAGTCAAAACTAAATCTAAATCTAACTATGCCTGCAATAAAGCCTCTACTGACTAGAAATACTGGGACATGCACTAGCTAGATCTAGCAAAACTGAAACTAAAGACTGAAAGTAGAAAATAGACATGTCAATTGTCCTCGAAGAATGAGGACTCACCACTGATGCTGCTGAACTGAAGATCGGGAACCGATCTATGCGTGATCTGGAAGTTGAGAACCTGAACCTACATCACGAGAAGATGTAGCGCATAGTATGAGTCAGTACTTGAAAGGTACTAAGCATGCATGATAGGATAAAGCTGAACAATAACATAACTGAACAAAGAAATAAATCAATGATATAATCTTAACATGATAAGGATACTGAATATACTGAACATGAGCTAACTGAATGCAATGATCAAGTTTATAACATGCTGAAACTGAATACTGAATTGATAACATGGTCGATGCAATAAAATCTAACTGAACTGTGGGAGCTACTACTAACCGACATAAAACTACATGAGCTAAATGTGGAGTCCGATGTATACCCCCCATCGAGTGGACCCAATATACCCTACCTGAGGTATAAAGGTATGACTGGCGTGATCACTAAAATATTTTCCATAGAGGGGACTTACAACCTGTGGGGCACATAGTTCTGGGACTTTCGGGTGACTGACCCCAGTCCACTAGGTATTAAGTCTACTCCCAACTGATTATGTAATTTAGCAATTTATAACTGAAATGATGTAAATTCTGGATAGCTCAAATACTGACATGCTAACTGAAAATGCAACATTAATGTACTAATAATGAAACATTTATAACTGGAGCATGTATAACTGAATAATCTGAGCTAGCATGTGCAATTCATGAACTAAAAGAACTACATAGCTAGGTTTCTGAAATTACGAAGGAATTTATACTAAAACATGCTAAAATTCATGATAAACTGATTAGGAACATTGAAGAAACTAATTTATAGTAATCTACTGAAATTGTAGAAACCCTAGGTCTAGTTGGTAATAAGGGAATCAAGAATTTATCTGAATTCCAGGGACCTAATGTGCAAAAAGAACCCACTAGTGAAATCCCACATACCGGGTGATGAATTCCACGGAGAAATATTTCGATTTCAGGGCTGGAACTGATGGAGATCCGTTGCGTTCTTGGGAAGGGTTTGGTCGTGTCTTTCTCCTCTTTGCGTTCTAAGTTTTATGAATTTTGGTGAATGATCTGACTTGGGTAAGTTCCACTTATGTTTCTAGGCTAAAACTGACCAAAACTACGTAATTTAGGGGTTAAACGACGTAGTTTAGGGGTCCAACACATAGGGAAAAGACCAAATGAGCCCTGACTTAAAAGCTGTCGGGGTCACCGACGGACCATGGATTAACCGACGGTCTATGCTGGTCGGCCGTCAATCACGACTGAGGCTGGAATATGGGGCATCGATCCACGGACCAGGACCACGGTCCATGGCCTGGCCTACAGTCTGTAGGTTCGCCCGTGGATCGACACTTAGAGGAATTTTTTGGGGCATTCTGGGGAGGGCTGCAGGTGGCCATCCATGGACCACCAACACGGACAGTGGGTTGCTCCTGTAGCTTCTAAAAATCATCATTTTGGTAGTTCTAGCATACGGGGTGTTACAAGCCAGTTCTTCCACGCTGCCTTGAGTTCTTTATCTTGTTTAGTCCATCTTATTCGGACTTAGACTAGTTCACTAGATTTCTTATGTTTAGTTGGGTTGTACCCATTTCATATAGACTTTTTGCTCATTGTTAGAGTTTTGGTACATTGACTTTTAGGTTCTAGGAATTAATTTCGCAATCATTTGTTGGAGTATTTAGAGTTTATGGGAACTCTACCTTATTTCTGCATTTAAACCTGTTTCCTTATCTTTAAATGTGTAGATTCTTGGTTAGTTGAGTTGTAGTAATGGTTCTCCCACCGGAGGGTCAGTGTGGGTGCCAATCACGATGGTCTTGGTCGTGACAAAGTTGGTATTAGAGCCCTAGGTTTGTTGATCTCAATGTACCAAAATGAGTCTAGTAGAATCTTGCGGAATAGTATGGGGACGTCTGTACTTTTCTTCGAGAGGCTATAGGACTTTAGGAAATCTCTATATTTTTTCATGTCTCATTTCGTGCTATAACTTGGGTTTAATTGGTATCTGGCGATTCAAATTGGTATCTAATCTCCTTCACTCTTTTGTCCGCAGATGATTAACACTAGGTTCAATGGTGTCAGGCCCGTAGCTCCTATCAATGAGCCCGCTGAGGAGTCCGCAACAAACGGTCGCGGTCGAGGCAGGGGTAGAGGAAGAGAAAGGGGTAGAGGCCATGGAAAGATAGCGCCTGCTAGGGGTGGAGCTTTGGTTGAGGATGCTTCTAGAAATGAGAATCTTCCTGCGCATCATGAAGAGATTGAGGAGAATGTGGAAGTTGATAATGATGAGGATGTTGGACAAGAAGAAAAGGTAAAGGATGAGACCATAAGTATTCCTCTTTTAGACCCAGTGTTAGCTCAACAAATTATGTCATTCTTGAAAGGATTGGTTGGTCCTGGAGTGCTTCCTTCTGTACATGCAACTCAAGCTCCCCCAAATCCCCCTATTGCTATCACTGTCCCCAAGGTGGGTGGAACTGTAGGTACTGATCATTTTTTCCGTCCTTTGTTGGGTCCCATTATGATTGGTAATAAGCATGAGATGTTGACCAAGTTTCTGAAACTGAAGCCTCTGGTATTCCATGGTTCTGAGAGTGAGTACGCCTATGAGTTCATCTTAGATTGTTATGAGAGGCTTCATAAATTTGGAATTGTCCATCAACATGGAGTGGAGTTTGTGACTTTTCAGCTTCAAGGCAAGGCTAAGCAGTGGTGGAGAGCTTATGTGGAATGTAGATCTTCAACTTTACCCCACTCACTTGGACCCAATGTTATGCTCTGTTCTTGGAAAAGTATGTGCCTAGACTTTGAGATATCGTAAGAAGGATGATTTCATGGCTTTGGAGCAATGCGGTATGTCTGTAGCTGATTATGAGGCTAAGTTCCATGCATTGTGTAGATATGCTACGCAATTGGTAACTACTGAGGAAGAGAGGATCCGTCTATTTGTTAAGGGACTGAATATTGAGTTACAGGTATTGTCTGTGCACATGACTTCCGCAGGGAAAAGTTTTAATGAGGTAACAAATTTTGTGAAGAAAGTGGAGGGGGTAAGGTTAGACGATCTGGCCAAGGCATTTGCTAAGAAAGCTAAGAATGCAAGTAACTTTCACAGTTCCTACACCAGGGGTTTAGGTAGGCCAACATTTGCAGCCCGACCAATTCAGTCCGCCATGCCCGCTTCTACAGATAATTACTCGGGAACTCTACCTCAGAATTTGATTCAGGATAGCCATGGAGCCGCACCTTCAGCGGGCAGAAGGCCATCTTTTGATCGCACTTGTTATAACTGTGGAGAACTTGGGCATATGGGGAGAGATTGTCCCCACCCGCGCATGATGGATTTCGCGTAGCAGCAGATTACAGAGCAGTGGTGCCCACGGGAAATGGTAATAATGGTCAAGGACGTCCACAAGGTGGGTGAGGAGGAAATCAGTGAGGTCGAGGAAATGGTAACGCAGACACATGTACAGTGCAGCCAGGTAGGGAAATCTCCCGTCATGATAACAAGGCACAGTGTTATGCGTTTCTAGGCAAGATCGAGCAGAGGCGTCTGATGCAGTATTCACAGGTACTATTCTTGTATGTGACAAAATGGCTAATGTATTATTTGATCCGGGTTCTACATATTATTATGTGTCCGTGCGATTTGCCTCAGAATTTGATTTGATTTGTGATATACTTAATGCCCCCATCCGTGTTTCTTCCCAATTGGAGAGTCTGTCATAGTCACCCATGTCTATCGTGCTTGTCCTATCTCGTTTATAGGTTTTCAGATTTGGTGATTTTGCATATGACTGACTTTGATGTAATTTTAGGCATGACTTGGTTATCCCCCTATTATTCTATGTTAAATTGTAATACTAAGTCTATAACTCTAGAGATCCCCGGTAGGGAAAAATTAGAGTGGGAAGGGGTGTACAAGCCTAAGCCAGCTAAAATTATATCCTCTATTAGGGCTAGGAAACTGGTGGGGCAGGGTTGTGTGGCTTATTTGGCTCATATTCGGGATGTTGAGGTTGAGTCTCCCTCTATTGAGTCTGTTCCTGTAGTGTCATAATTTACAGAAGTGTTTCCCACTGACTTGCCTGGTATGCCTCCGGATATAGATATAGATTTCTGCATTGACTTGGAGCCTGATACTCGTCCCATTTCCATCCCTCCATATCGTATGGCTCCGACAGAACTAAGAGAGGTTTCAAATCCAAAAGCTTCTAGATAATGGATGCATTCGTCCTAGTGCTTCCCCATGGGGTGCCCCAATTTTGTTTGTAAAGAAAAAGTATGGTAGTATGAGACTGTGCATAGACTATCATCAATTGAATATAATCACCATTCGAAATAAGTATCCATTGCCTCGGATAAATGATCTTTTTGACCAATTGCAGGGTGCATCAGTTTTCTCTAAGATTGATTTAAGGTTTGGTTATCATTGGTTAAAGATTAGGCCAGAGGATATACCAAAAACGACATTTAGAACCCGCTATGGGCACTATGAGCTTTTAGTTATGTCGTTTGGGTTTTAAAATGTGCCTGCAGCTTTTATGAGTTTGATGAATGGTGTGTTCAAACCATTTCTTGATTCGTTTGTGCTAGTGTTTATTGATGACATTCTAGTTTATTTGAAAAGTGAGGAAGAGCATGCCCACCATCTTCGTATTGTTCTGAGTGTTCTTGGGAAAGAAAAGTTGTATGCAAAATTTTCTAAGTGTGAGTTTTGGTTGACTTTGGTTACCTTTTTGGGGCATGTAGTTTCAAAAGAAGGGATAATGGTAGATCCCCAAAAGATTGAAGCAGTTAGGAATCCGGTTCGACCAAGTTCTGTGACTGAAATTAGAAGTTTTGTGGGGCTCGCTTGCTACTATCGTCGGTTTATGAAAAACTTTGCTTCTATTGCCACACACTTGACCAATTGGACCAAAAAGAAGATACCATTTGAATGGACTGAAAAATGTGAGGAGAGCTTTCAAAAGCTCAAGACTATTTTGACCACAACACCTATTCTTGCACTACCTATGGAAGGTAGCGATTTTTGTTGTTTATTGTGGTGCTTCACATTCAGGCTTGGGTGCGGTGTTGATGCAGGATAAGAATGACATAGCTTATGCATTGCGGCAGTTGAAGGTGCATGAAAGTAATTATCCAACACATGATTTAGAGTTGGCAGCGGTAGTGTTTGTTCTTAAGATCTGGCGACATTATCTTTATGGTGTTCAGTGTGAGGTATTTACCGATCATCGCAGTCTAAAACATGTGTTAACTCAAATGGATCTGAATTTTAGACAATGAAGGTGGATGGAGTTACTCAAGGATTATGATGTGACCATCCCATACCATTCGGGTAAGGCAAATGTAGTGGCGGACGCACTAAGTCTAAAAGCGGTAAGTATGTAGTTTAGCTTGCTTGAGTGTATCCAAGCGACCTTTGGCTAAATAAATTCAACATTTGGAGTATAAGTTCGTGTAGTTGGGCTTCTCAGAAAAATATGGGGTGTTAGCTAACATTGAAGTAAGGGCCACGTTCATTGAGGAGATCAAGGCCAAACAGTTTGAAGATGAACATTTGAAACAACTCAGAAATAAAAGAGTATCCGGCAAAGAACAAGAGACCACTCTTGATGCGGGAGGTGTACTCAGTTCTGAAGAAAAGATTTGTGTTCCTAGAGTGGGAGACTTGATTCTGAATTTATTGACAGAATCCAATGGTTCGAGGTATTCCATTCATCCGGGTGGGACTAAGATGTATCGAGATTTGGAGCGACTTTATTGGTGGCATGGCATGAAGAAGGATATAGCGGAGTTTGTGGCTAAGTGTCAAAATTGCCAACAGGTGAAATCTGAACACCAAAGGATTGCCTGCTTGCTTCAAAGAATGCCAATTTTGGAATGGAAGTGGGAAAAAATAGCTATGGATTTCGTGGTTGGTCTTCCCAAGACATTGGAAATATATGACTCTATTTGGGTAGTTGTTGACAGATTGACTAAGTCAGCCCATTTTATTCCAGTCAGAACAGATTATAATGCTCAACAATTGGCTAAGGTGTATGTAAAAGAGATATTAAGGTTGCACGGGGTTCCCCTTTCTATCATCTCTGTCCGTCGTACGTAGATCACATCCAAGTTTTGGAGGAAATTACATGATGAATTGGGCACACAACTCACTTTTAGTACAACCTTCCATCCGCAGACGGACGGACAATTATAAAGGATTATTCAAGTGTTAGAGGACATGTTGAGAGCATGCGTGATTGACTTGGGAGGTCATTGTGATAAGTTCCTACCCTTATGTGAGTTTTCTTATAATAATAGTTACCACTCCAGCATTGACATTGCACCATTTAAAGCACTGTATGGGATGGGATATAGATCACCCATAGGATGGTTTGAGGTTAGAGATGTGAAACCTTTGGGGGTTGATTTAGTGAAGAATGCTCAAGATAAAGTAATGAATATTCAAGCTAAGCTTTTAGCAGCCCAAAGTAGATAGAAGAAGTATGCAAACCATAAGGTAAGAGACATGTCATTTCAGATTGGTGAGAACGTTCTTCTTAAGGTATCACCCATGAAAGGGGTGATGAGATTCAGCAAAAAGAGAAAGCTTAGTTCTCGATACATTGGACCATTTGAGCTTATTGATCGTGTAGGGCCAGTGGTGTATAGGTTAGGTTTACCTCCTAACTTATCAGGAGTTCATTCGGTATTTCATGTGTCCATGTTGAAGAGATATCATAGTGACATGGACTATATCATAAAATGGGAATCAATTGTGTTAGATAAGAATCTTCAGTATAAGGAATAACCGATTGCAATTCTTGATCGTGATGTTCGGAAGCTGAGGACCAAAGAGATTAAGTCCGTGAAAGTTTAATAGAAGCATCTTCTAGTTGAGGAAGCTACTTGGGAAACTGAGAAGGACATGCGAGACAAGTATCTCCAGTTGTTCGTCGATTCAGGTACTGCTCCACTCTTACTTTAGCCTGCTTTTCCTAGTTTGTCACTCAGGGACGAGTGATGGGTAAATTGGTAACTATTGTAATGATGGGTTCCCGTCGTTATAGAAAATGCAATGGGGAAAATTTTTTGACCGAATTTTTTTTGGTAGTATCTTGAAATTTCCCAAACTAGTCTAGATTTTGACAAAATTAGAGTTAGTAAGGTATAGGGAAATATGGTAACAAATGGGAGATCAAATTATGAATTCGATCATATGAGTACATAGCTAAGACGTTAAGGAACCCGTACGACTTTACGGAATCGAATTTCGGCGAGTGGAACACCCAAAAATGATCTTAGCGTGAACAAGTATTTTATGAGTGTCGTGGGATGAAGGTGTGATGTGAGAAGGGGGTTTCCAAATTCTTTAATTTTCTCACTAGTTTCGTGCAAGCCGCTAAGACGGGATTTTCCTACTAGGTGAGGCCACTGCAGCGGGGTGAGGGCCGCTGTGGCGGGACAGACGCGACTTAAGTCGGAAATAAACCCCAAAATTGTTTTATTCTCCAAGTTTTGACTTTGAGAGCTAAGGAACGAACCCATGTGTTTTCTTGACATTTTTCCACCATTCTTGAGGCTAAAGGTAAGGTTTTCACTCCCCGAATCCACTTTTCGATTTGTAGAACTTAGTTTCTTGTTTAATTATCGATGGGGGAGTGTTTTGATTTGAGATTTATAGTGGACGAAACCCTAAACTGGGTATGGGGATCAAGTGTTCGACCTAGGGTTATTTTATTGATTATAATCCGGGTAATTTAGGTCTTGTTTATTGATCCTCGCATTATTATTATTGTTTGTAGACCAAGAACAAGCGGAAAGAATCCGGAAGGGGAAGAATCAAATTTTTTAGGGGATTCAAGCTTTGTTCGAGGTAGGTGATGGTTGTGATTTCATGTTGTGACGTATGTTTGTAATTGCTTCATTGTATGGCATGTATGTATTCGAATGTTGCATTCTTTATCACACTTAACGTAAATGAGTATGAACGGATGATTATATGCCATGAATTACCTCTTAATTGTATGATTGTGAGAATGTACATTGTGATTGTCATTGTGGTATGTTGATTGGCAAGGGTACCACGATTCGGTACACTAACTAATAGGGATCGGATGTCACGTACCGACTTAAATATTGGAACGGGCGCCACGAACCGGTACACTAACTGTTTAGGTATGGGTTCCATGAGAGGACCAATGACTTTTTATACATATGCGTATTGTTGAGAATGTGGAGTTGTATATTGATCCTGAAATGATATTGATAGTGTATATGTTCGGTGTATGCATGCTTATGATGTTGTAATAACTTTCTTATATTGCAGTTAGTGGGATAGCCGCGTGATCCTACCAGTACACTGTGGTTGTGTACTGATACTGCACTTGCTCTTTCTTTGTTGAGTACAGGGCATCTTCAAGCGGCTACTGACAAACCTCGTTAGAAGATCAGTGATCATCATCGAATTCAAGGGTGAGCCAGTTCTTTCGGGATGCCTTGAGTTTTCTATCTTGTTTAGTTTACTTATTCAGACTTATACTAATTCATTAGATTTCTTATGTTTTGTTGGGTTGTACCCATTCCCTTTAGACTTTTGGTTCATTGTTAGAGTTTTGGTACATTGACTTTCAGGTTCTAGGCATTAATTCTGCCATTGTTTGTTAGACTTTTTTGAGTTTATGGGAACTCTACCTTATTCCTGCATTTAAACCTGCTTCCGTATTTTTAAATGCATAGATTCTTGGCTAGTTGAGTTCTATTAATGGTTCTCCCACCGGAGGGTAAGTGTGGGTGCTAATCACAATGGTCTGGGTCGTGACACTTACCTACACGTCTCAAAATCTGATATGGGCCTACATATCAGGGACTAAGCTTCCCTTTCTTACCAAACCTCATTACACCCTTCATAGGTAAAATTTTCTAGTAAACCCAATCATGAACATCAAACTCAAGATCTGTTCTTCTCACATCGACATATGACTTTTTTCGACGTTTAGCAATTTTTAACCTTTCTCTATTAAGTCGAACTTATTCTATGGCCTCATGTACCAATTTGGGACCTATTACGGAAATTTCACCCAAACAAACCAACCTATAGGAGATCTACACCTCCTACCATAAAGATCCTTAAATGGAGCCATACTAATACTCGAGTGGTAGCTATTGTTATATGAAAACTCAATCAATGGCAATGGTCATCCCAATTACCCTTAAAATCAATCACGCAAGCTCTCAACATGTCTTCCAAAGTTTGGATAGTACGCTCTTCTTCGCCATCGGTTTAGGGATGAAAGGTCGTACTAAGCTTAACCCGAGTACCATGACCCTTTTGGAAAGACTTACAAAATGGAGAAGTGAATTGGGTACCACGATAGGAAATAATGGACAAAGGCACTCCATGCAACCTTACCATTTCTTTCAAGTACATCTTTGCATAGTCCTCTGTTGAATAGGAAACCTTGATGGGAGGGAAATGAGCCTATTTCGTCATCCGATCTACTATAACCCAAATCGAGTCATGTTGTCACCGGGTGTGAGGCAAACAAACAATATAATGCATAATCAAATCATCCGACTTCCAAGTAGGAATCCTAATATCTTGGGACAAACCTCCCGGTTTATGATGCTCAACCTTCACTTGTTGACAATTAGTACATTTAGTCACAAATTCTATAATACCCTTCTTCATCCCATTCCACCAATAGACGTCCCGTATATGACGGTACATCTTGGTGGCTCCCGGGTGAATGAAATGCCACGAACTATGGGCTTGTGACAAGATCTTTTCCCTAAAGTTCTCGACATTCGAAACACATAAACGACCTTTATATCTAAGTACCCCATCTTTCCCTTGGGAGAAAGTCTCAACGAATTTCTTAAGTACGGCTTATTTTAAGTAGATCAAAATTGGATCAAGACCTTGCTTAGCTTTCATATCTTCTACTAAAGACGATTATGGACGATTGTGGACCATAACACCACCCTTGGTAGAGTCCACTAACTGAACACCTAATCGGGCCAATCTATTAACATCTCGAACTAACACTTTCTTTTCTTCTTCAATTTGAACAACGCTTCCAATAGATAGGCGGCTAAGAGCATCCGCCACCACATTTTCCTTTCAGGGGTGATAGAGAACACTCATGTCATAATCTTTCAATAACTTAAGCAACCTTTTTTGACGAAGATTTAGATCTTTCTGATTGAACACATATTGCAAACCCTTGTGGTCGGTAAAGACATCTACATGCACACCATACAAATAATGCCTCCAAATATTTAAGTCAAAAACAACCACTGCTAGTTCAAGGTCATGGTTAGGATAATTCTTCTTATGAATCTTAAGTTGTCTTGAGGCATAGGCAATGACTTTCCCATTTTGCATAAGCACATACCCTAACCCAATTCTTGATGTATCACAATAAACCACAAAGCCATCTGTCCTTTCCGGTAAGGTCAACACCAAAGCGGAAGTAAGTCTATCTTTCAACTTGTGGAAACTTTTCTCACACGCTTCGGACTGTATGAACTTGTCCTTCTTTTGAGTCAAAGCCATCAAAGGAGAGGCAATTGGAGAGAATCCCTCAACAAACCTTTTATAATAACCGGCTAAACCCAAGAGACATCTAATATTAGAAGGAGTTGGAGGTCTAGGCCAACTCTTGACCGCAACCGTCTTCTTAGGATCTACCTCAATACCCTCACTTGAAACAATATGGCCAAGGAAATCTACGAACCTTAGCGAAAATTCACATTTGCTAAACTTTTCAAAGAGTTGTTGGTCCTTAAGAATTTGCAACACAATCCTCAAATGATCGATATGCTCATTCTCACTTTCTTGAATAGATCAATATATCATCAATGAACACTATCACAAACATATCAAGGTATTGTCTAAACACCCTATTGTTGCACCCAATAGTTTAGTAGCCATCTAGGGTTAAATTGAGGGTTAGAGTCAAGACCAAGAGGGCATGAATCAAGGCAAATGGGCTAGGGCCAAGGCTTAAGGCCTCCCCAAGATTGCCATGGCACTGCCTTGGACCACGAGAGCCTTCATGACTCGTGGTGGCCTCCAAAGCTCGTGGGGCCACTCGTGGTGGCCTCCACGACTCTTTGGGTAACTCATGGTGGCCTCCACGGCTCGTGAGGCCACTCATGGTGGTGAGGCAATGTACCATCCAAGGCTGCCCAAAATGGCTCATCTTCACGAGCCACTTCACAGCCAGTGGTGAGGACCACGACTCGTGGGAAGGCTCATGAAGAAGCCTTAGTTTGTGGAAGCCAAATATCACAAGCATTAGCAACTGCCCAAGGACCACGGGGAGGACCACGACTCGTGGTCTTGACCATGCTTCGTGAGCATTGTCGTGGTACCTGACACCATGGTTGCTTAGTGATGGGTCTTTTAGTAAATTCATTTTTAGATGGTTTTAAGTTGGGGTCGTTTTGTATGGACTTTATACACCTATATAAGCTATTTTAACCCTTTAACCACCCAATTAAGTCATTATTTTCCCAAGACCCAATTCAATTCCCACAATACTCTCCTCTATAATATTTCTCTCTCTAAAACTTGAAGAAGAAGATAGAGCTTGAAGCTTAGGTCAAGAACAAGACTCCATTGTTGCAAGATTTTGTGAGGGATTTGGATAAATATATGTGAGCTTATTCATCCATGGAGCCCCCTAGAATTCCCCCAATTGTGAAGATGAACCCCATCTAAGCTAGGGTTTCTTCTTCCTATGTAGTGGGTAGTGTTGAGAATGATTCCAGTTGAGTGGATAGTACTTGTTTATAATTGATTTAGTATTGAATTATGTTATTATGATTATATTGTGTGTTTTCCATGGATAACCCTAGTAAATTGATGAATTGATGTAATGTGGGTTCGTGCCTTGTAAAGGGAAATTGGAGACTTAGAGATGATCTTCTAGAATTGATGTTGTGAGTAGTAATTGTTAAAGATAAAAGCAAGTAGACATGAATTGAACTATATTAAAGTATATATGATTGATCATGACTAGTAAAGCTTGAGGTTGAACCTTTATGATGAATTATGACCATAATCACTTGATAATAAAGAATGTTATTAGAATGCCTTGAAATTTAGGTATGAATGATGATAGTATGAAGTAAAGCTTTGAGAGTAAGGATTGTAGTCATGAATGTTGACTTCTAGGGCTTTGAGAGTAAAGCTAATATTATGAACTAGGTATGTTAAGGCTTGAGAGTAAAACCTATATAAGAATAGAAGGCTAATGAATAGAATTGTGATGAAAGATCTTTGCCTACCTAATCTACCTTATAAATGATAGATTATATGAAGTGATAGAATCACTTGAGTTTAGCTAGTATCCATGTCTAATGTAGAATTCTATATATGATATTATGCATGAATATGATATGATATGAAAGGTTCTCTCACATAGAATGATTATAGGTTGAAAGGCTATTCTCACCTAAAATGAATCTAAGTCCAAGGACTATGAAATGTGATGAGGTTGTGGTGATTCCCCTAAAAGACATTTATATGAGAGAAATGTGAGGTGATTTCCTTTATTCCTAATTAGTTAAACATGAGGTGATTACCCATGTCATAGTATGAGGAGTGTGAGGTGAATTCCCTTTATGTATGTATGACTCCCAAGGCAAGTGGTGATTACTCATTAGCCTTTATGTTGATCATGGAGGTGATTACCTATGATCCTTATGTTATGATGCAGATATGGAGGCAAATACCTATATCTAATTAAAATGAACATGGAGGCAAATACCTATGATTGATTAATATGTATGACTAGAGGAGATTACCCTTGTCTTTATTATTCCATGATATGTATGACTTGTGGAGATTCCCCTCGCATTTATGAACATGAGCATGACTAGTTTGGATTGTAGCTTGAAAGGACCCTCCACTACATGCATGACTAGAGGTGATTCCCATTGTCTATGAGGCGAAGAGATGATAAACATGAATGAAGAACCTAAAGTGATTAGCTTAGCATGGGTAGGATAACGGTGTCTTGTTCATGCATGTCACAAGCTTTCCTTGAGGTGACTCATGAAGTGTTTCTCTTATGTGATGTATGCTTGAATACGATTGTGCTATAGTTTCCTTCCTTGTTATGTTATGATTGAATAAAGGTAAGAGTTTCCCTTGGTCATGAGGATTATGCTAAGGATGAGATCCTAAGATGGTAAGTATGGATATGATGACCAAATGGGATACTTAGCATCTATGGGATTATGGGATCCTATCCATGCATTGCACAAGTATACTTGGAGGTTACTTATGAATTGGTTTTCTAATGATATGAAGGTCTAAGTATTGACTATGTATATGGACTATGCTTTATGTGGACTAATGCTTATATGATGCCTATGTTGGAGACTTTGCTTATGATTATGATATTGTCTCTTATGCTTATAGTTTATGTTTCATGAATTAACTCTTATGATTATGACTTATGTATTATGTTGGCTAACAATTTTGTTATGCTCCTTTAATGTAATGCTAGCTAACACTTGCCTACATTCTTATCAAATGTACGGCTTGACGACATTGAGTTCCTTTCTTAAGGATAGGTTTCTAGAAGGGCAAAGAGTTGAAGATTTTGTGAGTCCTCATAGCATCGAGGATAAAGCCACCACTACCTTCATGTCTTTTCTTTATGTTTTTAGACTATTGTATGGGCTATGTCCCAAGAGTTATTCAAAGTTGTATTAGATGGTTTAAGACAAAGAGTTGTAGACTTCCGCTTGGTTTTATAATAGACATCGATTGTATGGATAACGTTTTTAAAATTTCCGTACTTTTCTATTATCTTATGTTATGATATGCTAAGGGCTTGTATGAGACCCCTTCGGGGTCAAGTATGCCATGTTACATCTAGGGTGTACCCCTGGGTCGTGACAGAAGGTCAATCTTAAAGAAATAACTCGCCCCTTGAAGTTGGTCAAATAAATCATCTATCCTTGGGAGAGGATACTTATTCTTAATCGACATAGACCGTGTGAGCAATTCATGGAATCCCAGTGTCACCCTTACCGAATATAGGATTCCTACTTGCCTAAGGTAGGACCATTGTTTTATAGTTTAAGTGGATCCACTAGCTAGACCTATGCGGGCAAATAGTTATGGGATAGGGAGATTGCTACTAGATACCCTGCCTCAACTCACAGATGAGCATCCATATCAAGAGATTGTTACTAGATACCTCGCCTCAACTCCCGGATGAGCATCCATCTCATCCCAACATTCATTCATTGGAAAGCTCATAGATTCAAAGATAAGAATAGCCTTTCACCTAAGAATCCCCTTATTGTGAGAAAGTCCTTTCACAACAAGTCATTATCATTCATTAGAGTACAATTGAGAATAGCCTTTCAATTAACCCATCATCATTAACATTATCATAGAAACTTCAGTCATTAGTTATTCATGAGTGTGTGTGTATTCGATAATCACCTTTCACATATAGCCTCATCATTCATAGGTGTTAATTGAGAAATAACATTCAATCATAACACACTTACATTCTAAACATGATCATTATACATTCATTGAAATGACACACATATACTTTACATCATGATCATTCATATATCCTTCATATATATAGGTACAAGGAAGATAACCATAAATTCAATACCACAATATACATAGCAAGTAAACATCTCCACCTTTCAAGTGGATCAGTAGATCAAGCACAATTCTACTTTAATATGTAATTTGATCATAACTTGCCCTTCAAGGCTAAGAACCAACATCAATCTAAAATTCCAATATACTACAATATATAATTAAATTGACATGATTCAATCACTTAATTCAATATATGAAACAACAATTTAACATACTTCCATAATCAATCAACTCCCAATCACAAATCACAATTTAGAAAATTGGGGGAAAACATGGGTTCTAGGAAGAAATCATATTAATTCATATTTGAATCCACAATTCATTCATAAATCAATGCAATAAATCCTTTGGAAATCATTTAGAATCTAACCCATGCATAGATTGAAATCTAGGGTTTTCGAGAAAACATTGGAGACTTGAAATCACTTTTGAGATTGGCTCCTTGAAAGAAACTAAGTCAAGGATGAAGAACACCATACCTTTAATGGGGGAAATCCACGAAAATCCCTTGAAAAACTTGAAGTCTTGAACTTGGAAGCTTGAAGTCTTCACCTCCAATTGAGGTTTCTAATGAGAGAACTTTTAGAGTGGATGGGAGGTTTTGATTTGGGGTTTTGAAATAATGAGATCTAAATGTGTTTTAATACTTTAAAAATATCTTAATAAACCTAAACTAACCGTCCATACACTTAAAATATCAAAAAAGTAATTTACCACGTAGCCCCTACTAAGGCCGAACCCAAACCAGAATCACAGGTGTGGCTCACGCCCTAGACTCAAGGACTGTGAGTCCACTAACGGACCGTGCTGTTGGTTCGTGGTCTGGGGCTGCATCTTGGTTCATGGAGGTATGACCCACGGAGGCCATGCACGTACAGTGGATGGACCTACGGAGCGTGGACCCCTTCCGTGCTTCACCCCATTTTGGACAACTTCAAGCTTCTTTGGGGTCTTTGGGGTTAGAGTAAGGGTCCTCCTAAAGGACCCCTAGGGTGGTACTTAGGGAGTTGTACCTTGATGTTTAACCCCTCAACCCCTCAACTATAGCTCGGGACAACATTAAACCACCTCAAACATCCTGCCAAACGAACACACTCACTAGTTAGGCTCTAGTTTCACTCATTCGTTTTACGGGTCGTTACATGTTTCCTAATCATCTTGTAGCCTCTCACTCATAAATGTGGCATGCTTCACACTTATTAACAAGACTCTACTAGACGTGAGATATGAGACATCCTAGGACCATTCTAAACCTTGTGCTCTGATACAAAGTTTTTCACGATCCAGGGGTACCTCTTAGATGTAACATGTCGTATAGAACCCTGATAGATCCCATACAATCCACTTAGCTCTCATAACAACACTTGTTTCATCATAGCCATATAATACAATAGAATGAAATTAGGCCTATACATCATATCCAAAAGTAAAATACAAAAAAAGGAACTAAACAATGAAAGTCCATCCTCGAAGCATGAGGACTCACCAAAGCTCGAAAATCTCGAACTCAACCACTAGCCACGAAACTCATACCCTGACTGTTGGACCCTACATTTGGGGAAATATAGGCAAGAGTATGGGTTAGTAGAAAACAATGTACCAATTATGATAGCCATGCATAAAACATTTAAATCATGCTAAAAAGGACATTTCATTTCATGACATGCAATTGACCAAGGTAAAACATGATATAAGAGAATTAGAAACATAAGTCATAAAACCATAGTCAATGCAAGCTAAGATCATCTTTAAAACCTTTGAACTCATATGCGATACTCCGGGAAGTAACCTTAGTTTATTATTAATGTGGGGGATTAGCCTTAACCAACATAGAGGCCATGTGAGCTATAACATCATCCCCCGGTGTCTCCCACACCGAAAAGGGTTGTCCTACTTGCCAGGGTAGAACCATGAACTTCTAGCTTAAGTGGATCCACTAGCCAATGTCTATCTATAAAATCATTCTATGGGGGAACATAGGTAAGGATAAGGAGATTGCTTCTAGAAACCCGACCTCTACTAACGGGAAAGCCTCCATCTCAATATCCTCTCGGTGCTAAGCATAAATACCATGGAATATTCATTTCTTATTTGACCTTATTATTCAAGGAAAGGCATCCTAGGATAACCAATCCAAGCTAGTTTCATTAGGATAGCTCTTACTCTTTGATCCAATTAGGTGAGAAATCCTTTCAACCTAAGAATCCTTATTATGTGAGAAAATCCTTCACATCTTACAGTTATGTGTATATGATAAAATCCTTTCAATAACATATCATGATCATCATCATTGATACTGTACTCTCAAAGCATCCTTAAAACATTTGCATAGATTTCATAAGAAAATGCATAAGTCCATAATTTACCTCTTGAGGTTCAAAATCCACTTTCAATCATCAATACTTAGAAAAAATGGCTTATATATGGATTTAATAATAAATTCAGGTAAAACTAGCAATACATGCTTAATTTCATAAAACTCTTCCTTTACAATCAAAATCCCACATCACATGATTCACAACTTGAAAACATGGGAATTACATGGGTTCATGGGGAAATCATCATAAAATCATAGTATTTCATGAATTCATGCATAAGAGATCATATTTCAATCATTTAAATCAACATTGAAGAGAACCCATGACAATTGAAGAAAACCCTAACTCAATTGGGGAATTCTAACTTTGAAATAGAGGAATTTGGGAACTACATGGATGGAAGGAATCCATGGATGAAAAATATCATACCTTGAATCCAAATGCTAGCCTTCAATGGAGGAATTGAGAGTTTACTTGAAACCTTATGTTGAGTCCTTCTTCTTCTTCCAGTGTCTAGAGAGAGAAATATTTTGGAGAGGAGAATTGATCTTCCTTTGTGAATTTGGAAGAATGAAGTGAATAGGCTAATTTGGGGGTTGAAAATACTTATATAGGGGTCTTAGTGAAGGGTAAAATGACATAGTATAGGAGTTAATTAATTATAAAAAGACTCAACTGCCTCTAAAAATAACTGCAAGCTACCCACCAATGGACCCTAGTCAATGGACCGTGGACTGACCTACGGTCCGTCTTGGTGAACCGTCATTCGTGGTCAGAAACTACATCCTGTGGGTCTGGACCACGACTCGTGGACCCACCGACGGTCCAGTCATGGTTCCTGCCAAGACAACCTTTCTTGGTAGCCTACCCTAGGAACCACATACGGTCCGTGGTCTAACCCACATGCCGCCTTTGGCTGCCCTCCGTGGATGGAACCTGGAATTTTTGAGTTTTGCTATGGTGCCCTCTTTCGGATTCGGGGTGTTACAAAGAGGCTCTAGTGCTCAAAACGACCTAATGGGTCATTACATCATTTCCTTAAATAATTTCTTTTCCTTTCTTTGTTATTTTTACATTTATTTCTTTATTTATTTCAAAAATTGATTGTCATAACTTTATAAAAATTGTATTTTCTTAATATATAAATAGAATTTGATTTGTTTTTTTTTAATTCTTAGATTATTTCTTCTACTAAAGATCGATATCTATATGTTATAATAAATCTAAACATATAAGAGGTGATATGACATCCTTCTTAGTCCACATATTTATTCATTTGTATCATTTTTTAAAACATTTTGTCTTATAGTATTTAAAACTAATTGCTTAATAATAATATCAATAATAATAATAATAATATTAATATTATTATTATTATTATTATTAATAATAATAAGAAAAACAATAATAATGATAATAACAACAACAACAACAACAACAACAACAACAACAACAACAACAACAAAGAAAGTCATAATGTACCCAGTGGTTTGGGCTTGAGACTTCCATATTGGAGGTCTCATGTTCGAAATCCCTTGCCAGCGAAAGCAAGAGGTTTGCTTTTTAGGTCGAACTCATCGCACTAGGCTTGCCTTGTGCCGATTACCTCTCTTATGTGGTTTGCGAACAATTGCATAGGAGCTGAGGTTTTACGCTGTGCACATTCAAAGAGTAGCAGCTGCGGGTTTCTCTTGTCATCAAAAAAATTGTACACAAGTATATCGAAAATTGTCATATAATATGGTATGAAACAATGCATATATGGCCAATCCATTGACTAAAAAGCCCAAAATTGTAATACTAGGTGCGCCGCGGACTCTCCAAGTGCATTTCGTAGATGCACTATCGCCCAACTATAATTGCAATAAAATAAAACCCAAAGTGATTCCTCAGACCTTTCTAAATGTTCCCTTGGACTCATAACAAAAGTACAACCTAAAATTATCTCTTGAACCATCCAGAATGCACCTCAGACTTATAAAATAAAATAAATGAAGAAAGAGTCCTTATAGCATCACCGTGAATCGTAAGTAAAGTTAGAATATCTTTTAAAAACAGAAATCAGTAACATACTGGGAAGTCTCTTTAAAAGACAAATCACACAAAAATGGTGCATCTCTTCATTAAAAACCTAATTTTTATCAATTGATTCAATTTTATAGTAATATTGGTAATACACTCCCACGGTGCATAAATACAGTAAAACTAAGCCATAGTTCATCGTCTCTAACTCATGCCATGATCAAATTCATGTGTGATGCACACGAATGCTTTCCATCATGAATATACAAGCCATAACACATTCATATCTTGCACATACAATGTAAAACATCCTCCACGGTAAAGATGAACTAACCTAGAACTCATGCAAGTGCAAGTTCAAGGCCCCATACCCACAAATCATAGCATAAAGGGAGATAAAACACAACAATTAGAAAAAAAATCACATAAATACACTAAACAAGAAATTAATATCTATAACTAAGTTTAAGATTTTCTAAAGCATTCCAATCTAATCAAGTGAAGAATAAGAACAACCTAAACTAA
The DNA here is from genome assembly GCA_029582605.1 of Solanum gracilifrons. Taxonomy (NCBI): domain Eukaryota; kingdom Viridiplantae; phylum Streptophyta; class Magnoliopsida; order Solanales; family Solanaceae; genus Solanum; species Solanum gracilifrons. The sequence continues at coordinate 36,172 of JAJOOH010000937.1, forward strand.
GTCTTAAGAAAAAGATACTAATATAAAGTCTCAAAATGGCCAAAAAGGGGATAAGATCACATCAAGCCTAAAATCCAATTTAAAACATTCCTAACGTTCATGAACTCATAATTTGTATAAAATCTAATCAACTTAAATCTAGGAAAAGAAATGTTTATCTATCTCAAATTCGAACCGAAATCACTAATCATCTGTCAAAATTTCCCCTCTTCCAAAGAGTCTTGAATTGTTTACACACTATAAAAAAATTTACTAATCAATAATGAACTAATGATATCTATATCGATGGCACAAAATTCAGACTAAAAAATGGGTCCAAAATTGACCCTTAGGCTCAAAATAGAAATAGAAAACCAATTTTGCCATTAGGTTCCCCTCGCGATAAGATCACATGCTTCATAATTGGGCTAAGTTGGGAGTAAATTCAGACCTTAAATAGTCCAAAAATTTATTTTCAAGAATTGAAAATCAAGGATTTGAGGTGAAAAATGAGAAGAAATTGCGGAATTGAAAATTAAATAAGATATAAGAAGAAAAGGGGATAACCTTTGAATCACAAAAAATAATCATGAAATAAAGAAATTCTTTGTAGACTGAGCTCACTTCAATGATGGTTAAGTCTAGGATGACTTAAAAAATAAGAGACTTAAAACGATCAACAATTGTCGCTTTTACGGACTATAATCATCATTCCGGATTTGATAGAGTGTTGAAAATATTGCTAGATAAGAGGCAATCACTTTCCTCTAGCTGTAACCAAGCAACCATAATCTCATGGGAGTGATCCCATAGAAGTGGCAAAGCTTCACAGGTGCGCTATCGTCGAAGTGTTGATGCTCCGGAATTGTGACTGCCTTCTTATACCAACCTTTGCTAGTGCGGCAGTCTTAGTGTAGGAGTAGCTGCCTCAATAACATAGAGAAAAATTTCAAGTTACCAAATAGACCTTTTGGATTCATTCAAAGTCCTATAAATATAAACCAAACATGCTTCCCAACTAGACAAGACATTCTGGTAGAATTATCAAAATAACCAATGGACGTGTCTCTACGAAATATTGATCGAAATTAACACTACAACCAAAACAACTAAGAACTATCAAGAAACCAAGCTTTCAAAAATTAACCCAACAAGTATGGAATCTAAACCAAAGGTCCTATTAGATCAATATTAATACATCAACGCTAATGATGCTAACATAAATTTCATCCTAGCCTACTTATAAGTAATATTGACCGAAGTCAACTCTTTCAACACAAGAGCGTCTGATGGGGAATAACTAATCCAAATTCTTTCGAACACCTCTGAAAGTAATCAAACCACCCTGAAAAGACACAAATATAGCATATAAGCTACAAGGAGAGCTAGAATAGTAAACAAACACAAAAGCAAACAAATAATCGTGAGGATTATTGCAACCCAAAGGTCACCAAGTTGTAAAGAAGGATGTATCTAAAGTTAAGAAAAATAAATAAGTCAGAGAAAATGTATATGGAAAATATTTTTCTCACCAGATATCAAAGAACAATTTATTTTAAGTTAAGAAAAAAAAAGAAGTCAAATAATTTCTCTTTAAAAGGGAACGTTTCATACTTGAGCTATTTTGGTGTGTATTTTCACGCTTCAAAGAAGAATATATAATATTTATTTCAAAAAGTGCCGAAGAGAGGAGAAATTGGAAAGATGATGAAGAAGGCAGAATAATGGGAGAGAGAGAAGAAATATTGAAAATTAATAAATCGTTGTTTTTTTTAATAGTAGTTGCATTCTTTAAGCAATGAATTTTCATTTGTTTGTTATTAGATGTGAGTCACGATTCACTTTCATTTTTTTACTATCTCAAGAATGTTTTTTTTGGCTAAAATATGAATAAAGCCAAAAATCTGAGAGAACAAATAAATAGCAATACTAAAATAGGTGAGTGTTACATCACCAACCTATGATTATATATATATGAATTTGAAAGAAACACTTACCTCAGCTTTACTCAACTTAATGCAGAAATAAAACAACAATAAAGATGCAGTTTATATAAAGCATTTAAAACAGTAGATAACATCTCGAAGTATTATAAAATACAATAATATCTCGGTTGTATATATGAATAAAAAATAAAATCTATTTGGGAGATTCTTTAATCGACAACCATCACTATGAGCTATATGATGATACAACGTCTCGCCCACGCTGCCAAAACTGTTCTATAACTTGCCGGGATATAGAATACCTCAACTAAGTAGATCTACTAAGCTATTCTTAAAAGCATTAAGGAATCATCTAAAAATTATGACCCTTTCTACCCACGTTGACTACATGGTTTATGGAGACTTGAGTTATCTAAACTCGTCCCCATATCGATGCTCAATACTACTCCCAAAAATATACTCAGCTCATATGTTTAGAAACATAACTCTTTCTCTGTGGTTTGAGATTACTACTCAAAATCTATCTCTTAAAGGAGATGGAACTCAAAACTTACTCATGAAATTTGGAAATTGGTATTTCCTTTCATCTTAAATGTGAAAACATTTACTCTTTGGGAATACTTAGTTCTCATGTATCATTTTTAAGGAAATGAACTTCACTCTCACTCTTACTCAACTCAATGCTCAAGTCCTAAATCAAGTTTTAAACAATTGTAAAAAACTTTTTGAGAAGACTCGAAGAACTCTCAAGACTTGACTCTTAGCTCTACCTTGAATTTGAATTTATGGATTTAAGGTTATTATTCATGTTTGTGGATGATTTATAGATGTTTAGAAGTCATTTAGAATAGTTTAGAAGGACTCAGAAGGAATAAACGATGAAAAACGGGGTGGGGGCAGGCAACACTGGCATACTGATGGCGTGGGGCACCATTTTCTATGTTCAGAGACCATATTCTAGCACAGTGCTGGCACGCCATGCCAGCTCTGCTGGTGCATTAGTGGCGCACCGCACCTCCCTTCCCCAGTCCAATCCAATGAATTTTTCTTCTCATTTTCTGATCTTAATTCGACTAAATTCTATTCTTTTTCTAAATTTCTCTTTAGATTCGGATACTCAATACATGTACAAAAGAATCTACTCAACCCTTGACAAAACGACCTTCGATTCCGCAAGAAATCTCCAAGAACGCCTTGAATTTCCTCCTTTTTTCCTCTTCTTGAATTCTCCAAAAACCCTAATGTTTATTTGATTGCATAAACTGAACCAAATCAGTTTAGAGCCCAAATAAATTACTAAAAATGAATCAACTTAATTGGGTAAGGAAAGGACCGAAATACCCCTCTTAAATCCGGGTAGCATTCCTTAACCAGGAAACACAACTTCAAATGGGCATATCTCCCTCATACAAGCTCTAAATTAGCAAACTTGGTGGCGTTGGAAAGAGTATTCCAAGACCTTTCATTTGATATCTTATGGGCTACCTAACTCATCCTGTACAGAAAGTTATGGTCGTTTGAAGTTGACCCAAAATTTATACTTAGTATAACTTGCCAAAATTTACAAATTCACTCTTTCAAAAATAGTTCTTTTAACATAAATTCCAAGAAAAGGATTAGTACCTTAGTTTGGAACTTCTCCATAATCAGAGAGATGTAGGTATCTCTTCCTCATGTCCTCCTCTGCTTCCCAAGTAGCTTCCTCAACAAACTGATTTCTCCACATAAATTTGGTTGATGCTACTTCCTTGGTCCTCAACTTGCGAACTTGGTGATCTAGAATCTGAACAGGAATGTCCTCATAAGTTAAGCTATCCTTATTACCAATATTTTCAGTAGGTGTAACACCCAAAAACTAGTAGGCTAAACTAGAGCTTTATGAGGGTTCTAGAGTTTGCTGTGAGGGTTAGAATCGTAAATATAACTTCCCGTACATAGAATGAAAGCTTTAGGGCTAGGGAGTCAAGGTACGACCCCCTATGGACTAACCAAAGGTCCTTGAAGGGGACCCAAAACAGTCCCTAGAATCTGCCTAAAATTGGCCACCTACGGAAGGAACTCACTCCTAGTAGGTGGACCTATGCCCCGTGGGAAGGGGTCGTGGGTCAAGACCCCCAAAATCTATCCACAAACAACCATCCACGGATGACCAGTATAGGCTGTGGGTGGACACACGGTCTGTGGACGTGGTCTCGTGAGTTAGGGCAGTGTTGACTTCAAGATGGTTTGAGTTGGGGACTTAGGGGTCATTCCATAATTAGTTAGGGGTTAAGTGGTGTCATTTTATTAGTAATTAGACTACCTATATAAACCTAATATACCACTAAATACATTTATCCTAGACATTATTTTCAATTCACCAAAGAACCCAATTCCCTCCCAAAAATCCTCTCTAGAAGAAGAAGAAGAAGAAGAAGAAGAAGAAGCAGAAGAAGAAGAAGCAGAAGAAGCAAGTTAGGTCAAATTACTCCATTGTTGCAAGCTTTGTGAGGGATTTATAATCAAGGTATTTTAGTTTATTCATCCATGAATTCTTCCATCAATGGAGCCCCCTAGATTTCCCCCAATTGTGAAGATGAACCTCAATTCTAGCTAGGGTTTCTTCCTATATTGTGGGTAGTGTTGGGCATGAATCCAATTGAGTGGATAGTACTTGTTTATGATTGTTTTAGCATTGCATTATGTTATTATGAAGATATTATATGTTTTCCATGGTAAACCCTAGTCTAATTGATAAAATTGAAGAATGTGGGTTTATGTCTTGTAAAGGGAAATTGAGGATTCTTAGATGATCTTCTAGAATTAATGACATGTATAGTAACTGTTCAAGAATAGAAGTATGTAAACATGAATTGAATTAGAATAAAGTATATATGATAAATCATGACTAGTAAATCTTGAGAATTGAACCTTTATGATGAATTATGGCTAGAATTGCTTATAGATGAAGCTTGGGATTATAATGTCTTCTGATCTAGATATGTATGATGATTGTAAGAAATAAAGCTTTGAGAGTAAGGCTTGTAGTCATGAATGTTGATCACTAGGGCTATAAGAGTAAAGCTAATGTGATGAATTATGTATGTTAAGGGTTTGAGAGTAAAGTCTATATGAGTTTAGTAGTCTAATAGGAGAATTGTGGTGAAAGGCCTATACTCACCTAATCTACTTTATGAATGCTTGAATGTATAAAGTGATAGAATCACATAAACATGGATTGATTGTCAAGGACATTCTTCCATCAGACATGAATGTTAAGCAAGGCTTAGTAATGAATCTAAGGTGTGTATGATTGGCCCCAAATGGATATTGACAATGAGAAGGAGAGTCTCACAAGGTAGGTTCCAGGATCCAAGTTGACAGGAGAACCACACCTAGTTGATGTGAGGACTATCCAAGTTAAAGGGGGAACTCTTACATAATAGAGTCAGGTTTTTTCCCAATGTTAGATCTCATGAAATGGAAGCCTTCACCTAGTGGAGTTAGGGTTACTAGTAGCAATCTCTATATCCAATGAACTAAGACATACTTGAAGAAGTATCTCCAAGTGTTCAGAAACATTAATGGACTTAGACATGCTTAAGAAAGTATCTCATAAGGTCCATCTTAATAATGAACTTAGACATGCTTGAGAAGTATCTCCTAGGGTTCAAACTAATAAGGAACTAAGAGTATGCTCAATAGAGTGTTTCATAGTGTTCCAAGGTTTATAGAGGGGGACTAGTCTCCAACCAAGAAGTATGAGTATGATGACCTAAAGGAGTACTTAGTGTGGGTAGGATTATGGGGTCTTACCCATGCATTGCACAAGTATGACTTATGGTTACCTAAGAAGTGTTTCTCTTATATGATGTATGTTTTGATGGATTGTTGCTATAGTTGCTTTCCATGATATGATTGAATAAAGGTGAGAGATTCCCTTGTCTATGAGAAGTAACTTAAAGGATGATATCAAATAAGATAAAGAGGTATGATGGCCTAAAACTGGTACTTAGCCTAGGTGGGATTATGGGGTCTCAACTATGCATTGCACAAGTATAACTTGAAGGTTACTTATGAAATTTCTGTTATGTTAAGAGGATTTGAGTATGGACTATGCTTATGAATATGTGGTATTTCCTATGCTATTGGATTATACCTTATGTTGATTTATGCTCATATTATGCCTACGTTGGAGATTATGATATGATTATGTTATTGTCTCTTATGATTATGCTTATGACTTATGTCTTATGTTGGCTAACACTTTTGTTATGCTCTTATGATGTCATGCTAGCTAACATATTTAGTACATTTTGTACTAATGCATACTCTTGCCTATATTCTCATAAAAAGTAGGGTTCAACGACTTTGAGTTCCATGCTTGAGGATAGGTTTCTAGAACTGCAAAGGAGTTGAAGATTTGGTGAGTCCTCATAGCATCGAAGATTGATCACCTTTCCTTTATGTCTATTCTTTATGTTTGAGACTATTGTATGGGCTGCGTCCCAAAGTTATATTCAAAGTTGAGTTAGATGGTTTGAGACAAAGCGTTATAGACTTCCGCTTGCATTTTATAAAGACTTTGATTGTAAAGAAAAATTTAAAAATTCCTGCATCATTTTTATTATCTTATGTTATGATATTCTACGGGCTTGTATGAGACCCCTTCGGGGTCAAGTACACCATGTTACATCTAGGGTATACTCCTGGGTCGTGATAGTAGATATGACAAAGGAATGATTGCCCATACACTTCTTCAACATAGAAATGTGAAATACTGGATGGACCGCCGCTAACTCTTGCGGTACCTCCAAATCATAAGGCACGTTACTGATCCTCTTGGATATTCTGTAAGGACCAATAATCGGGGACTAAGCTTTCCCTTCTTACCAAATCTCATAACACCCTTCATGGGTGAAACCTTCAAATAAATCCAATCATCTACTTCAAGCTCTAAGTCTGTTCTCCTAACATCTGTATAAGATTTCTGACGACTCTGTGTTGTTTCCAATCTCTCTTGAATAACCTTTACTTTTTCCATAGCTTGATGAACTAAGTCGAGTCCTATCAACCCAGCTTCACCTTTTTCAAACCATCCAATTGGAGATCTGCATCTTCTCCTATAGAGAGCCTCATACAGAGCCATTTGGATGCTAGAGTGGTAACTATTGTTATAAGAAAACTCTATGAGAGGTAGGTGATCATCCCAATTACCTTTGAAATCAATCACACAAGCCCTCAACATATCTTTTAAAGTCTGAATGGTGTGCTCTGCTTGACCATCAGTCTGAGGATGGAAAGCAGTACTCAAATTCACTTTCGAACCCAAACCTTTCTTCAATGACTTCCAAAATTGTGCAGTAAATTTTGAACCTGTATTTGAAATAATCCACACTAGAACTCCATGAAGTCTAACTACCTCTTGAAGATATAACTTGGCATAATCCTCTGTTGAATAGGTAGTCTTTACCGGCAAAAAGTGGGTTGATTTAGTCATTCGATCTATAATAACCCAAATGAAACCATCCTTCTTGCGAGACCACGACGAACTAGTAATAAAGTCCATATTGATCATCTCCCACTTCCATTCCAGAATCGCTATATTTTGAGCCATACCACCGGGCTTGTGGTGCTCTACCTTAACTTTCTAGCAATTCAATTACTTAGCAACAAACTCTGCAATGCCCTTCTTCATACCACTCCACCAATAAAATTCTCTCAAGTCACGATACATATTTGTGGAACCTGTATGGATAGAATATCTAGAGCTATGAGCTTCCTCCATGATCCTTTCTTTAAGTTCATCCACCCTTGGCACATACAATCTACCTTGATACCTCAATACACCATCACTTTTTACTTATGAATATTTTCCTTCAACTGAAGCAAAATAGGATCTTGGTCTTGTTTCTCTTTCACTTCGAACACTACTGATGATTCAGCCCCATTAATCACCACCACTCCTCTTTCATTGGAATCCATTAAATGAACTCCCAATCGCGCAAGTCTGTGCACATCTTTTGCTAACTCTTTCTTGTCTTACTCATGAACATGGGAGGTACTACCCATATACAGTCTACTCAAGGCATCAACAATAACATTAGCCTTACCTAGGTGATAGAGAATACTCATGTTGTAATCCTTGAGTAATTCTAACCACCTCCTCTGTTTGAGATTAAGCACTTTCTGACTAAACACATACTAAAGACTCTTGTGATCGGTGAACACATCTATATGAACACCATAAAGATAGTGAAGCTATATTTTCAATGAGAATACTACAAAAGCCAACTCTAGATCATGGGTTGGGTAATTCGTCTCGTGAATCTTAAGCTGTCTGGAGGAATAAGTTATGACTTTGCCCTTTTGCGTTGATACGCAACCCAAACCAACTCTGGATGCATCACAATACACAACAAAGCCTTCAGTACATTCTGGTAAGATCAACACTTGGGTAGTAGTCAACCTCTTTTTCAATTCTTGAAAGATTTTCTCACAAGCTTCAGACCATTGAAACATAATTGTTTTTGAGTCAACTTAGTCAATAGGGATGAAATAATGAAAACCCCTTGATGAACCTTCTATAATAGCCAGCCAATCCCAAGAAATTCCTAATGTTAGTTGGAGACGTGGGTTTAGGCCAGTTCTACACTGCCTCTATCTATTGAGTATCAACTTGAATCCCATCATCCAAAACAATATGGCCTAAGAATGCCACGGACTGAAGCCAAAATTCACACTTAAAGAATTTAGCATACAACTCTCTATCCTTGAGGGTTTGGAGAACTATTCTGAGATGACTAGCATGATCTTCCTTATTTCTCGAATAGATTAGAATGTCATCAATGAATACGATAACAAATATTTCTAAATAAAGCTTGAATGCTCTGTTCATAAGGACCATGAATGATGCATGAGAATTGGTCAAACCAAAGGACATAACTAGGAACTCATAATGACCATAGCGGGTCCTGGAAGCTAATTTAGGGATATTACTTTCTCTTAATCTCAACTGTAGAAAAACAAGTGGCACCCTGAAGTTGATAAAAAAGATCATCAATCCTCGGAAGTGGATATTTATTCTTGATAGTAACTTTGTTCAACTGACAGTAATCTTTGTACATCCTCAAAGAACCATTTTTCTTTCTCATAAGTAAGACCATATCACCCCAAGGTGAGACAACTGGTCGAATAAAACCTTTCTCAAGAAGATCTTTCAACTACTCTTTTAACTTTTTCAACTCTACTGGAGCCATTCTATATGGCGGAATAGAGATAAGATGAGTATCGGGAAGAATATCTATACCGAAGTGTATTTCTCTCTCATGAGAGACTCTGAGAAGATCATGTGAAAAGACTTCTGGAAACTCACTCACTACTGGAATTGACTGAATAAGTGTGTCTCAACACTAGAGTCATTAACTCGAACTATCTGATAGACACAACCCTAGTAAATTAAATTTCTCGCCTTCAGGTATGAAATAAAACAACCTTTATGCACTACTAAACTACTCGTCCACGCAATAAGTGGCTCATTAGGAAACTGGAACATAATAACTCAAGTTCTACAATCGACTGAGGCATAACAGGCATGAAGCCAGTCTATACCTAGAATGACATCAAAATTTGCCATATCTAACTCAACTAAGTCATCCATAATGTTCTTGTGATTGATGAAAATGGTACAATCACGGTAAACTTTCTCTGCTAGAATAGACTGAACAACAAGTGTAGAAACACTGAAGGGCTCAAGATGTTGCTCAGGAAGGATATTAAAATTCGTAGTAACATAAGGAGTAATAAAATATAGACTCGCTCATGGATCTAGAAAAGTATAAGCATCAAAAGTAAAGACTTTGATCATACAAGTGACAACATCTGGCGAATTCTCTTGCTCTTGGCGACTAGTGATAGCATATAGACGGTTTACCCCTCCGTCGATTCCTGAAGCAACTCCTATAAGTGCAGCTCTGTTTGGTGGAGCAACTGAAGAATATTGGGCTGTATTGCCCTTATTTCTATCGCTCTGCCTGTTCTTAGGGAACTCTTTCATGAAGTCACCCTCTTGAACACACTTGAAACAACAAGTGGAGCCCTCGCGACATGTTCCTGGGTGGTTCCTACAACACTTAGCAGATGTAGGAGTCTAATTACCTCCTTTTGCCTCTCTACCTTGAGACTATGCAGGTCTAGCTCTGAAGTTTTGTGAATTTTGATTATTGAACTCACTTCTGTTTCTTGGTGCAGGTGCACTAGTAGATGATGGAGCAGGCCCCTTTTGCTTATGTTGGAAAGATGACCGGTCGACATTACTCTTCTGCTGTCCGAACTCATTCCTTGTCTTAGCTTTCTTGTTTTGAAACTCCTCTCTATCTCTGAGCTTATGTTCCTCAACCTATTGCACATGGATCATTAGCCTTGCTATGTCCATATCTCCTATCAGCATAGCTGTCTTGCCCTTTTTGCTTGATAGATGAGACAACCTAGCAACAAAAAAACTCTTCATGCTCCTCATGTCAGCAACCATCTCCGGAGAATAGCGGGAAAGTTGGATGAACTTAAGGTTGTACTCGTGCACGCTCATAGATTCCTGCTTAAGAGTAAGGAAATCTTGTACCTTTGCTTCTATCAATTCCCAGGGAAAGAAACACCCCAAGAAGGCCTCCTCAAACATAGCCTAACTCACCAGTGGTGTACCTTCAACTTTATTCGTCTTCCATTGGTCAAACTAGATTCTAGCAACACCCTTCAATTGGTATGCAACTAGTTCCACTCTCTCAGCATCAGCAACATGCATAATCTCAATAAGCTTCTGAAGCTCTTCAACAATGTTTTTCGGATCCTCAGTGACACTTCAACTAGTGAAACTTGGAGGATTCATCCTTAAGAACTCATTGATTCTAGACGTATCAGCCACATCCTATTGAACCCCTCTTTGTTGCGCTACTTTATTGGTCACAACTTGATTTAACATTCAGATAGCTTCCCAAAATTCAACATTGGTGAGCTCTCCTTGGGTTTGCACTTCTGGTGCATTAGGTACCCCTTGTTCTTCATCATTCCTTCTAGCAGGACGACCTCGGACAAATCATCGTGGATGCATGATCTGAAAGATACGCGCAAGCATGAGTTAGAAAAAAACTTTTGTAGAGATAAAATCTATCGCACAAAATGAGTACGAAAGAGGTGATATAGTTCCTAAATGTTGTAGCCTCCTAATTATAGATGTGATGAGCTTCACACCGATAACGACGACTCTACAAAAATGACTTCATAGACTCCTAAGGTCTTTTGAACTCTGTGCTCTGAAATTAACTTTGTCATACCCCGAGCCTACACCCTAGGCGGACTGGCACTCAAGAACCATTGTTGGCCCCAAGCGAACTCTTGTCCTGGCTTACTACTCAACAGAAGACTTTACTCAACAAAATTAAATTCATGAAATAAACTAGAATGTTGTAAAGGAAGCATTCAACTGGCCAATAAGGCAACTCAAGTCTCAACATAAACGGAATGAAAATAAAAAGACTAGTGACCTATAAATATCTATCTATGAAACCTCTAATACTATGAAGGATGTCGGGACAAGACCCCCGATAATCCTAAAAACTGAAATGACAGAGCAATATAAAAAGGGATCCTCCGAAAGCAATGAGGCTCACCAAATGACTCTGAAATGCTCAACTGGATCAACGAAGTACTGGATACTGATCCTGGTTACGTGTATCTATATAATAAAATGATGTTTGCCAAATGGCATCACTACATTGAATGTACGAGCATTTGAGGGGAAATCTAAACAATACGTAAGCTTGAACTGGAATCTGAAACAAACACTTACCTCAGCTTTTCTCTACTAATATATACTCAGCTCAATGAAGAAATAAAACAACAATAGAGATGTAATTTATATAAAGCATTTAAAATAGTAGATAACATCTCTAAGTATTGGAAAATACAATGTTATCTTGGCTGTATATAAGAATACAAAAATAAACTCTGTTTAGGAGATTCTCTAACCGACAACCATCACTATGAGCTATGCAATGATACATCGTCTCGCCCATGCTACCAGAACTGTCCTATAACTTTTTGGGAAATAGAATGCTTCAACTAAGTGGAACCACAAAGCTATGCTTAAAAGCATCAAGGAATCATCTAAAAAGTATGAGCCTTTCTACCCACGTTGGCTACATGGTTTATGGATACTTGAGTTATCTGAACTCGTTCCCATATCGGTGCTCACTATTCCCAAAAATTTACTCAGCTCATATGTTTAAAAACATAAGTCTTTATTTGTGGCTTGAGATTATTACTCAAAATCTATCTCTTGAAAGATATGGAACTCAAAACTTACTCATGAAAACTCATTCGGAAATCGGTGTTTCCTTTCATCTTAAATGTGAAAAGATTTAATCTTTAGGAATACTTAGTTCTCATATATCATTTTTAAGAAAATGAACTTCACTCTCACTCTCACTCTTACTCAACTCAATGCTCAAGTCTTAAAACAAGTTTAAAACAATTGTAGAAGACATTTTGTAAAGACTCGAAGAACTCTCAAGACATGACTCTTAGCTCTACCTTAAATATGAATTTATGGATTCAAGGTTATGATTCATGTTTGTGGATGATTTCTAGATGTTTTGAAGTCATTTATAATACTTAGTATCGTAGGAAGTGTTAGTACACTATAGAAGAGCGCAGACCGACTAAAAGACCAAAAATAGGTAGGGGCAGGCGACCCTGGTGCACTGCTGCCTAAGTTCAAAGATCACATTCTGGTGCACTGCTGGCGCACCACACCAGCCGTGCTGGCACATCGATGGCGCGCCCCACCTTCCTTCCCCCATTCTAATCCGACGAATCTTTCTTCTCATTTTCTTATCTTAATTCGACTAAATTCGATTCTTTTTCTTAATTTCTCATTAGATTTGGATACTCAATAAGTGTACATAAAGAATCTACTCAAAATAACTCTAAAATGGACATGATTCCCTCAAAAACACATCTATGTCATCATAACTCAAGAACGAAACTCAATTTCAAGAACATAATTCAAGAACATCAATCCTTCAACTTTCTAGAATGAATTTAACGTTGAAATTAACATTATTGGCACGTGGGTGAATGAACTCAACACTATGTGACTCACATACCTCTTTACGGATCAACACTTGGCGAAACAACCTTCAATTCCGCAAGAACGCCTTAATTTTTTTCCTTTTCTCCTTTTCTTGACCTTTCTAAAAACCCTATTATTTATTTGATTGCATAAACTAAACCAAATTAGTTTAGACCCCAAATAAATTACTAAAAATGAATTAACTTAATTGGGTAAGGAAAAGACCAAAATACCTCTCTTAAATTCGGGTACCTTTTCTTAACCAGACAACACGACTTCAAATGTGAATATCTCCCTTATACGAGCTCTAAAATTAGCTAACTTGGTGGCGTTGGAAACAGGACTCCAAGACCTTTCATTTTATATCTTATGGGTCACCTAACCTATCTTGTACAGAAATTTATGGTTGTTTCAAGTTGACCCAAAATTTATACTTAACATAACTTGCCAAAACTTCTAAATTCACTCTTTCCCAAATAGATTTTTCTAAATCTAGCTCCTTCAAATATGAGGTGTTACAATTCACTAAGTTCAGCAAATGTGAATTCAGGTTACAGTCAGTTTCTTTCCTTGGTCATGTGGTATCTAGCGATGGGATAGAAGTGGATTCTCAGAAATTTGAGGTAGTGAAACACTGGCCCAGACCAATTTCTCCACCAGATATCAGAAGTTTCTTGGGTTTGGTCGGTTATTACAGGAGGTTTGTTAAAGGATTTTCATCCATAACTTCCCAATTGACCAAGTTGACTTAGAAGAAGGTTAAATTTCAGTGGTTATATAAGTGTGAGAAGAGCTTCGCAGAACTGAAGACTAGGTTAAATATAGCTCTCATCTTGTCTCTACCAGCTGGTTCAGATGGTTATGTGATTTGTTGTGATGCCTCCAGGGTTGGCCTAGGGTGTGTGTTGATGAAACTAGGTAAGATCATAGCTTATTCTTCTAGACAACTTAAGGTCTATGAGCAGAATTACCCGACTCGTGACCTCGAACTTGCAGTAGTAGTATTCGCCCTAAAAATTTGGAGACATTACTTGTATGGTGTGCATGTTGATGTGTTCACCCAAAAAGAATTGAATCTTCATTGGAGGAGATGACTTGAATTGCTCAAAGACTATGACATGAATGCGCTTTAGCATCGAGGTAAGGCCAATGTAGTGGCCGATGCTCTCAGCAGACTATCTATGGGTAGTGTAGCACATGTTGAGGAAGAAAAGAAAGAGTTAGCAAAATATGTTCACCTTCTTGATAACTTAGGAGTTTGCCTTACGGGCAAATCAGATGGTGGTGTGATAGTTTAAAATATATCAGAATCTTCATTGGTAGCAGAAGTTAAGGAAAAATAGGACAGTGATCCTATATTACTTTAGTTGAAAGGTGTAGTTCATCAGTAGAAAGTTGAGGTTTTCTCCAAAGGGGGAGATGGTGTGCTTTGTTACTAGGGCCTCTTATGTGTTCCTTTTGTGGGTGAATTGAGGCAGCAGATCCTTACACAATCTCATAACTCCAGGTATTCCATTCATCCAGGTGCCACTAAGATGTATTGTGAACTACGAGAAGTCTTTCGGTGGAACGACATGAAGAAGAACATAGCATACTTTGTGGCTAAGTGTCCTAACTGGCAATAGTTTAAGGTAGACCATTAGAAACCAGGAGTTATGACTCAAGAGATTATCATTTATACATGGAAGAGGGAAGTGATAAACATGGACTTAATTACGGGCTTACCTCGTACTTGCAGACAACATGACTCAATTTGGGTGATAGTGGACAGAGTCACTAAGTCCGCTCACTTCTTGGCTATTATGACTACAGATTCTATGGAGGACTATGTCAAACTCCACCTCAATGAGATAATCATATTGCACAGGTTCCCCTTGTTGATCAGCTCAGATAGAGGTCCTCAATTTACCTCTCATTTATAGAAATTGTTTCAGAAAGGTCTTGGTACACAGGCAAATGTTGGCACAACATTTCATCCACAGACGGATGGTCAGGCAGAGTGTACCATGCAAACCTTAGAGGACAAGTTGAGAGCTTGCGTGATCGATTTCAAGGGAAGTTGGGATAATCACCTACCTCTCATAGAGTTTGCCTACAATAATAACTTCTATTATAGTATTCAGATAGCCCCGTATGAGGCACTATGTGGGCGTAGATGCAGGTCCTCGATTGATTGGTTTGAAATCAGTGAAGCAGCATATGGAGAGAGTTCAATTCATCAGAGATAGACTAAAGACAACTCAGAGTCGTCAGAAGTCCTATGCAGATGTCAGGAGAAGGGACTTATAGTTTGAAATCGATTATTGGATTTTCTTGAAGGTGTCACTTCTGAATGGAGTGATGAGATCTGGAAAGAAAGGGATGCTTAGTCCTAGATATGTAGGTCCTTACACAATCCTGAAAAGGGTTGGTAATATGGCATATGAGTTAGAGTTTCCAGCACAACTAGCAGTGGTTCATCCAGTCTGTCATATTTCCTTGTTGAAGAAGTGTGTGGATGATCCGACATTGATAGTACAATTAGCGAGTGTGGTTGTGAAGGATAATCTCACATGTGAAGATATGCCAGTTGTAATTCTTGACCATCAGGTTTGTAATTAAAGAAATAAAGAAGTTGCTTCAGTAAAGATTTTGTGGAGGAGTCAATTCATAAAGGGAGCTACTTAGGAAGCAGAAGCAGCAAGGAGAGACAAGCATCCTCACCTCTTTCCTTTCGATTCAATTTCAGATTGAGGAAATAGTTCCTCTACAGTCTCTCATTTTACTCTTGTGCTACTCAGTCTCAGTATCTTGTTCTTTCAGTTATCATAGCATTTCAGCATATTTGAATGGTTCATGGAACTAAATTTACTCAGATATTAGTTTCTAAAAGTCAGTTAGTAGAGATTTCATCCCTTTCCCCCTAACCCACCTTGCTCAGTCTTCATTCAAGGATGAATGTTCCCAAGGGGGAGATATTGTAACACCTCATGACCTAATAAAGACTGAATAATTGAAAATTGATGAACCACGGAGGGCTCCACGGGCCATGAAAGGAACCACGACCTATCACCCTCATCGTGGTTCACACCCAGCCAAATGTGGTGGACTACGGACCACTCCATAGGCCATGGTCCCACTGACGAGTCATGGGTTGGTTCGTCGACCTCACCTAGTAGCCCCTAGTCCAAGTGAAGAACCATGGTGGCCTTTACAGCCCGTGGTCCTTCACAAGGTCCATGGAAGGGACTGTGGATGGGCATACCAAGAACCAGTAGACCCTGGCCAAGAACCACGACCCACTCGACGGGTAGTGGTCCCATCGTCGGTCCGTTAATAGTCTTGTGGTTGGCCCCTTGTCAGCTTTAAGTCACGATCGTTTTCGTCTTTTCCCTTATGCATTGGGTACCAAAACTATGTCATTTAAGACCTAAACTACGTTGTTTTTACTCAGTCTCAGCCTAATAATCTAGTCAGAACCTACTCAAAATCCTCATTCCCTAAAAATCACCAAAACTTAGAGCAAAACGAGAAGAAAGAGGCGCCAGTTTTCCAAGATCAAGCAGAGGTGTTCTTCAAGTTTTAGCCCCAAAAACTAAAGGATTTCTCTGGGAATTTAATCACCAGGTATGTGGGATTTCACTAATGGGTTCCTTTCATCCACTAGGTCTCTAGAATTCAATCAGTTCCTTGATACGACAAAGCTTGTTTAGACCTAGGGTTTGTAAAATCTTGGGAATTTGTTGTGATTTCACCTGCTATAGTATCCATAGTTTAACTAACATGTTTTCTTGGAAACGTTGCTTAATTTCTTGTATTAAACTCAGAACCCTAATTTGTGTAAATTCTCTTAGTTCTTGAATTATACTCGCTAGGTCAGTTAAGCAAGAAATCATGCTCCAAATTTCGAATGTCACATTCTCAATATATAAATGTTTCATTCTCAGTTTGCATGTCAGTATTTTGAGCTATTCAGTATTTAGTTCATTTTAGCTTCAGATATATTCAGTTGGGAGTAGACTTAGCACTGGGATGGACTAGGATTCAACAAACCCTCATAGTCGCAGAACTACGTGCCCGCATAAGATATTAAGTCCCTTCTGTTGGGCACCAGTATTAGTGATCACGCCACATTCATGCCTTTATACCCCAGGCAAGGTATATTGGGTCCTCTTGATGGGGCGTATGCATTAGACTCCACATTTAGCTCATGTGGTTTATGTCAGTTAATAGTAGCTCCCACTATCATACTCGTAGAGCATTGACAAGGATTTCAGTATATATATTTCAGTATTCAGTTTAGCATATAAATTCATGATTAGTACTTGGTCATCCATTCAATTAGTTCTTTTTAGATACACTTTAGTACATAACAATATCTTTGCTCATATTACATCATTGCTCAGTTATGTATTGTACATCTTATATATATTTTATTCAGTTTAGTATCTATATCCTGCATGCTCAGTACATTGCAAGTACTGATGCATACTTTGCCCTACATCATTTCATGATGTAGGCTCAGGTACTCAGCATCCATATCACACTAATATCGACTTTTGGTCCACATTCAGTAGCTTCAGTGGTGAGTCCTCATATTTCGAGGACAATAGACATGCTTTCATTTTAGTCATTATTTTTAGTTTCAGTTTTGTTGGAGTTACTTGGGGGGAATGTCCCAACAACTTAATTCAGTAGACGCTTTTTGGACATAGTAGTCGATTCAACTTGAGTTGTTAAGTGGTTATTTTAGTCTTCAATAAAATCCTTATGTTATGTTATGTTATTATTCGGACTAGTTGGGCTTGTTCCTCTTCAGATATTAGTTGATTTAGTTTCCTCTTAGTTCATTTTACTTAGCTATTTTTTGTATGTTCATGATACGCCAGATTCAGAGTTAGCTTAGGGTCACTCTTGATCCCAGGTCTCGTCTTATGTCAAGGGGCTAGCCTCGGGGCGTGACACTAGGTCTCATGTTACGTCTAGGAGGTAGCCTCGGGCCTGACACATTATCATTCTTAATAACAATACTTTAATGTTGTTGGATATCGAAAACCAAAAATTTGAACCGACCAATTGGACACCCTACCACCCTACTTTTAGTAGATAGTATAACATATTATTATCATTATTATTATTATTATTATTATTATTGTTGTTGTTGTTATTATTATTATTATTATAGTTATTATTATTATTATTATTATTATTATTATTATTATTATTATTCCTTTTAATCTTCAATAGACAACTAAAAATTCTCAATCAAACATACAAGAGATTTTTGAACATATAAATATATACCTTTAACTACAAAAAAGAAGTAATTTGGAAAAAAGATCTAAAATATATCTGAACTTTGACAGAAATTGTTGTAACAATCCCAAACTTTGGGCAGGACCTATTACTCCACTGTATTATTTAATAGTGTATTTTAAAGATATATAAGTGTCAGGTAGACAAGTTAATATTTATAATAATTCAAGATTTATGATATCCATGTGAAACCTATATATCTTCAAAACACACTATTAAATGGTGCAGGGGGTAATGGGTCATGCCCAAAATTTGGGATTGTTATAACATTTTCGGTCAAAATTTGAATATATTTCGTACCCTTTACCCAAGTAATTTTCTCATCATGTTCACTATTTATAAAGTAATTGATTCACTTTTAAATAATAAGCTCTAACAATTATATTAGTCAATTATTCATTTATTTTCAAGTAATATGTATTTATCACATTATATCATATACAAATAACAAAATTTAATGATGTATACCATTCATAAATATACTAATTTGACCACTTTGTTGACCAACAAACTAGTTTAACCACTATAATGACTAATACATGTTTCTCATTAGGATAAACTCATCATTAAATAAAATATCCCCAAAAAAGAACTTGGTAAAAGAAATAATAACACCATTAATTTTAGGGGAAAATCTAATAAATAACATTTTCACTATTTTGAGAAAAATCTAAAGAAAACAATTTGTATTCACAATTTGTTATCTATAAATTAATTATCTTTTGACCAATTTCTCATTTTTCTCCCTATAAATAGATTTCTTAAGTTTAAAACTAAACCACACCACTATTTCCATTACACCATTTCACTTCACTTTTCCAATATGGCCAACAGTGATAACAACCTCCGCGGTACCACCGGAAAACGAAAGAGAACTCATTAAACTCCAACTCTATTCTTTGTTTATTCTTTACCCAAAGCTGAAACTTAGAAAATTTAGAAAAATGAGAAATGGAAAAGATTGATGGGAAAGAAAGTGAAAAAAGAGGGCTGCTAAAAGGTAGGAGAGAGACAATGAATAAGGTAGGACCCACATATTTTTTATTAAAAAATAATCCCTCATACACCAACTCATTTATATGCCTCTCACACCATAATTTTTTCCCGTTTGTATGGTTACATGCTTCATCAATACTTTGTTTAGAATCATATATGTAAACTCTTTCACTAACATTTTTATATCCTTCAAATCTGAAGCACTACAAACATAATCAAATTTCGAAATCGCGGAGATTTTTGAAACCATATCATTTATTACTTTCTATATCTGCAGATGAAATGTGCTTGACATTTTACCAAATAAATGCATAGTTGCATCATTCTCAATGCCGTAAAATGTCAATGTCTCCAATTGACAGGAGAGTTGTCTTCCAACTTCCAACTGAACACAACTCTCCTGTGAATTGGAAGACAACTCTCCTGTCAGCTGAAGACATTGGCATTTTACGGCATTGAGAATGATGCAACTATGCATTTAGTTGGTAAAATGCCAAGCACATTTCATCTGCAGATATAGAAACTAATAAATGATATACTTTCAAAAATCTCCGCGATTTTGAAATGTGATTATGTTTTTAGTGCTTTGGATTTGAAAGATATGATAATGTTAGTGGGAGAGTTTATATATATGATTCTAAAGAAAAGTATTGACGAAGCATGTATCCATATACAATGAAAAAAATTATGGTGTGAGAGGTAGAGAAATGAGTTGGTGTATGAGGGATTATTATTTAATAAAAAAAACTGTGGCTCCAACATTATTCATTGTCTTTCTCCTACCTTTTACCCCTAACCCTCTTTTTTCACTTTCTTTCCCATCAATCTTTTCTATTTATCGAATAGAGTAGCTTTTATTATTTAGTTATTTATTTATTTTATTTGATAATTGACACATATATTATTTTTAATTTTTTTATTATATTAGAAATATGAGAGGGAAAAATAAAGGAGGAAAGTACTAGTGGACAGTAAAAATTTTACTTACGAGATACACATATAGGTAGTCAATCAACTAAACTAATAAAATCTCTCATTTGATACATGCATATATGTTTTATTGATTGATTTTTCACTTATCAAATCAAATTATTATCATTTTTATATTAATAAAGTATAAATATTTTGTTAATAAATCAATTTTTATATTATAACAAAGTAGATTATAGTAAATATTTGTATATAAACTTTTTTGCATTAAGGTTAATATTTTTTTGTATGATTATTTATCATAAACTAGATTAGATCAAATCATATGAGATAGTGTAGCATTTACATCATATTTCATAAAAGTTAAATTTAATCACACTCAAAAAATGAGAAAACTTAAAAATAAGATTTTATTTTTGATTTATAATATTACAAATATTGATAAAAAAAAAAGATATTATATGTACTAATAATAATCAATTCAACGTATATACATGTAGCAATGGAGAATTTTAATAGTAGCTTAGTTGATCGACTATCTAAGCTTTTATGTCGTAAGTGAAAATTTTATCCATCATGTAATTTTTTCTTTCATTTTTCATCTCATATTCTTGATAAAATAATTTTTCACTTTTTAAAAATACCTATCAATTTTCAAAATGAGAAGATAAATATATTATAAATAATATAAAGAATTGGGTAAATACAATTCACAATAGAAAAAATTGATGAGAAAATTATACAGATAAGTACAAAAATAAAAAGTGTAAGGAAAGAAAGGGATAAAAGGTAGGAGAGAGATAATGAATGAGGTAGGACTCACACATTTTTTTTTAAAAAATAATCCATCATATACTAACTCATATCTATGCCTCTCACACCATAACATATTTCCATATACAAATGTGCATTTCCTCGTCTGCTCCTGCAAATTTGGTAATGCTTTATATGTCTCAGGATATGGCTAAAAATCAGTTGTTGAAAAATTTATACGTAAACTTATTTATTCATTTAGTACATTGACTGGAGATGCTTTGGAAGTATGTTTTGTTTTAGTATCAGTGTTTTGTAAACTTCTGAAAACCGCGGTTGGGGTTGATGTTGAGTGGTAATTGGTCAAACCAAACATTGGAAGATTGTGGAATTCTACGGCTATACAATCAATTATTGAGCACAAATAATCCTCAGGTTTGACAGATCACCAATAACTTAGCTTTACTATTCTTTGATATTTTGAGAAGCAATGATCCTTCAGCTCTTACACGTAGGCATCACATCATAAGGATATTTAAGTTTCTTGTGATGACTCCAATGCATAATATTAATGAGGAATCCTCTCAACATTTTCAAATATTTATCTCATCATCGGTGCCTACAACTTTAGTAATGCTTTATTTGTCTCTAGATAAAGCTAAGAAACATGTTGTTGATGAATCCATTCATAGATTCATTGATGAGTAGTTATTTGCATAAGAAGAGATACAATGAATGTTCTCAATTGATATTAGTGTTCTGTAAGCTACTGAGAAGAGTTGTTGGGCTTGAGTATCCCTTGTATAGCTTTTGTCGTAGTTGTATAAGGGATATAGTAGAGGTTGTTGGGATTGAAATGTGCAAGAAAATTGTTGCTAATGAATTGATAGCATTGAATGATGTTTTTATGTTTGTTCGTGAGGATGTAGCTGCTGATTTATCTCGCGAGTTAGAATTGAGTATGGATCAGTTGAATCCACGGGGTTATAACTGTAAGGATTTTGAATGATTTTACTGAGTATATGTGCTTGGTGAGGGCATTGTTAGAACAACCTTTCGACTCTAAAAGTGGTGAAACAGTGTATGCCTAAGAGTACATTGAAAGCTTGCATGATATTTTGTCTGACTTGCATATCATTTTGTATGATTTTCTAGATAAAACAGAGCGATGCTGAAGGAAATTGGAAGATAAGTTGAGATTGATCAATGAAGGAAGGCTTATCGTATCGTGGTGGTCTCATAATCTTGTAATACTGAAAGAGTTAAACAACATTTCAAAGTTTTTAAGAACTCGGAGGTCTTTAGGCAGACGTTGAGTCAACAAAAACTTTCACTGTGCTTTCCAATCAGGTTATATGCAGAGAGTATTGATGATTATTGGTGGATCATTGATCAGAAGGAGGTAACCAATTTCAAAGTACAGAGACATTTCACAATGAGGATACTTGAATAAGGTAGAGGTGGAAACAAAGAGGAGTCATTTTAGATGCTCATTGTTAGGTCCGAGTTGTTGGAGGTATCTTTTGAATATATTATTGATAAGGATCCTGCATTGCTGCAAAGCGATCTATTATTGCAATTCAAACATGAAGAAGCTACTGGGCCTGGAGTGTTGAGAGAGTCGTTCTTCCTTGTAAGTGGAGAGATGTTCAATCCTCACAAAGCTCTCTTTGTTGCTTGTCCCAATGATCGAAAAAGGTTTTTCCCAAATTCAGGTAAACTTTTATCGCCTTTATGTACAAATTTGAATCTAAGAAGTATTAACTTTAGTCATTAATATATATTTTTGGTTGCAGCATCTAAGGTGGATCCATTACACCTCGAGTGTTTCTTGCAATTGGCTGTAGAGGGATTTAATTGGAGGATATTCGGGATGCAGATCCCACCTTATACAGTAGCTACAAGCAGATACTCAAGATGGATCATGAGACAATGGATTAAGATATACTTAGCTTGACCTTCACTTATTATTTTGAAGAGTTGGGATCCATAAAAACAGTCGAGCTTTTTCCAAATGGGAAACATATTATTGTTAACAGTAAGAATAGAAAGAAGTACGTTAATCTCTTTATTCAACATCATTTTTTTCACATCAATTGCTTCACAGATATCTCATTTTTCTCAAGCTTTTTCTAATATAACTACCTCAAGTTTCAAAACATCCTTGTTTCGGAGTTTTTATCTTGAAGATCTTGACAAAATTCTTGATGGGAGTGGAACTATTATTTCTGTCAAAGATTGGAAAGCACATACAAATTACAATTATATGAAGAAAATTCTAACACCTTAGATCTCAAAATGAAGAAAAATCCTAGTTTTCAAAAAACTGGTGCCAATAACGATGGAACCATGCACGGACCGTTGGTGGGACCACGGATCGTAGGTGGGGTCGTCGTTAAGGCCCAATAATTTATAGTCTCTGATGCCACCCACCATCGACCAGTATGGTCTGTGGTTGGACCTACGGACATTAGGTGAAGGTCAGCATCAAGTTAGAGGAAAATTGCTAATTGGGTCAACTTCTAATGGTCATCACTCTTAGCACAAAAGGAATTAGGTGTCCCATGACTTACCATATGATAGATCATTGAATCATCTTTCCAACGCCACCATGTTTGCTAAAATCCCATCTCCGAGTAAAAAATTAAGCTTGTTTTAGTAAAGCCCTGTCGGCAGACTTGACCTACGGCCCTTAGGTCCCTCCATGGGTGGCCTTCAACAACTTTTAAGTTAGCATCATTTAGGTCTTTTTCCTATGCATTAGGTACTAAAACTTCATTGTTTTACAACTAAACTACGTCGTTTTACTTAGAATAAGTCTAGTAACTTAGTCAGACATACCCATAACCTTTATTCACCAAAAATTCATCAACCTTAGAACAAAAAAGGATAAAAGAGGAGACCCAAACCCTTCCAAGAATGCATAAAGTTTTCTTCAGTTCCAGACCCAAAACGAAAGATTTTTTCTTGAATTCCTTCACCAGGTATGTAGGATTTCACTGGTGGATTCTTTTCATCCACTAGGTCCATAGAATTCAGTTAGGTTCTTGATTCTTTATATCCTGTTTAGACCTAAGGTTTCTTAAACCTTGCAGAATTGTTGTGAATTAGCTGTTAAAGCATTCCTAATCAGATTGTCATGTTTTCATGAAATGGTTGCTTAGTTCCTTGCGTAAAATTCAGAACCCAAGTTGTGTAGATTCTCTTAGTTCATGAATTACGCATGCTAGGTTAGTTAAACAAATATACATGCTCCACTTAAGAATGTTTCATTGTCAGTAATTAAATGTTGCATTCTCAGATTTTGCATGTGTAACACCCTGGAAATTAGTAGGCTAAAACTAGAGCTAAACGTGAGGGTTAACGTCAATAAAAAAAATTTAGAGTCAAGGAAGAATGGCAAGGGCCAAAAGAGTGGGTTAAGGAAGCCTCATTTGGCGTGGGAATTTCCCCACCTACCACGCCCATCACCATGACTCGTGGTCAAGACCATGAATAATGGGAGGGCTAGGCAGTAGTCTTGCCAAAACTGCCTATAAATAGCTCCTCGTCTTAACGAGCCACTTCACGGCTCGTGGTCAAGACCACAATGCGTGGGAAGGCTCATGGGAGGGAGTTGGTGGTGGAGGGTTGAGACAGGTGGCTTAGCCACTACCTCAAGGTCCACGAGAGGTACCACGGCTCGTGGATCCCTTTGTGAGATTGCCTTGGGCTTGAGGGCTAAAGGCACATAGTTCCTAGCCACTGCCTCAAGTTTACAAGTGGGACCACAACTCGTGGTCATGACCACGACTCGTGGGGCCCCTTTGGGTTCGGGCAGCTCACTTAAATTGAGGGGTGTTTTGGGTATTTCCCTTTCGAGTCCTATCAAAATGAAGTTGTTTTTCCTAATTTTTATACACCTATATAAATCATTTTAAGTTAAAATGCTCCCATTCACCTCATTATTTCCCAAAACCCAAATTAATATCCCAAAGTTCATCTTCTACAAAAGTTCTCTCTCTAGAAAACTCAAAGAAGAAGAAGAAGAAAGAAGTGGAAGCTATGTTTCAAGAAGCTAAGATTTCTACTCAATTCCATTGGATTTATTTGATAAGTTATGGTAGCTCTTCATCCATGAATAGAGTTCATCTATGGAGTCCCTCCAAATTCAATTTCAAAATTAGTGATTTCCCCAAAAGTTAGGGTTTGACTTCAATCTCATGGGCTCGTTCAAAAACATTTCTAATGATTGATTCATGATATATTATGTATAAATTGATGATTTCCTATATTTTTTATGTTGTTTTCCCCAAGAATCCATGAAAATCCCATATTACTCAATAATGATCTTGTGCTATGAGTTTGTTGATTATAGAAGAATGCTATGAGATTGTGCTTGTAGTTATTGAGTTAGTTGAATTATGTTTATTATCTATGTCTAATGTAGTAATTCTAGATTTGTTGATGAAATATGATATATGGTCTTTGAAGGGCAATATATGAAAATTATGCATGATTATGAGACTTGTATACATGCTTTAAGAGCACTTTGAGAGTAAAGTGATTGTGATTATGATCTTGCGTGTGTTGTTGAAAGGCTAGTCTCATTTACACACCTATGTATCAATATGATATGATGTGAAAGATTTTCTCACAATATGATGATTCTAAGGTTGAAAGACTATTCTCATCCATTGAATCTATGAGCTATAATATGAACTATGTTGGATTGAATGTCTAGATATTCTTCCATAAAACATGAACTTAAGTCAAGACTTAATATGTAATATAAGGGAATCAAGTCTTATCACTGAGTGGATATTGATATGAGATGGGAGATCTTCCGTTAGTAGAGGTTGGGTGTCCCCATGGAAGCTCCCCCGTTAGTAAAGGTGGGATTTTCTTAGTAGAAATCTCTTGGGATGGAAGCTCTCCCGCTAGTAGAAGTCGGGTTTCTAGTATAAATCCACTTATTCCATAACTATGTGCCCACATAGGTCTTTAGCTTGTGAATCCACCTAAGCTAAGTGTATGGTTCTACCTTAGGGAAGTAGAACAACCCCTTTTCGGAGTGGGGTAGACACCGGATTCCACGTTAAGCTCACATGGTCTATGTCGGTTAAGGATTATTCCCTAATATGATTGTATGAACAAGAGTATGATTTATGAACTATGCTACTCAAGCAGCTTTACTTAGCATGGGTGGGATTATGGGATCTTATTCATGCATTGCACACGTAGGCTTTGAGGGTACTTATGGTATGTCTCTCCAATGATATGGTGATCTATGTATAAAATATGATTTATGACTTATGTTTTTCCAATGTATTCATAATGAGTTTCAAACTTGGTAAATGGCATAATTTCAACTAGAATGTCATTTTTAGTACGTTTTCATGATTTTATACATGGATATCATACTTGGTGCATTTTTGTACTAACCCATATTTTCCTACATTTTCCACAAGTGTAGGGTCCGGTATTTGAGGTGATCTTCCTTTTGATTCAAGCTTGGATTCGACTATTCTTCTTGCATGTTGGTGAGTCCTGATGGTTCGAGGATGGATGATATCTTTGTAGTTCTTTTCTTTATTTCCTTTTGGATATTGTTCTAAGGGTTGTGACCCTATTTCATTTGAAGTGTTGAAATAGATGGCTAATTGAGACAAGTTCCATTTTTCTTTATGAAAATTTTGGACTTGAAAATGTGGTTTTACTCTTTATTGTTCTATGACTATGTTACGATACGGTAAGTGGGTCACATTGTTCGTTTTGGGGTTTTATGTGCCTTGTTACATCTAGGGGGTACCCCTGGGTCGTGACAAACTTGGTATCAGAGCAAACGGTTTAGAATGATTCTCGAATGATGTCTCATAAGCCACGTCTAGTAGAGTGTTGTCCATGAGTGTGAAGTGCACAACATTTATGAATGAGAGTTTATAAAATGTTTAAGAAATCTCACTCCTTTTATTACTGTTAAGTAGTGCCTTAGAGTTCAACTCTATAAAGTCTCTCTCCTAATCCTTATCTTGTGTCTTGAGTAAATGAATACACGAAGGACTAACGCTAGAAGGATGGAAGAAGAGAATGTGGATCAAGGAGCTCCTCCTCAAGATCCTCAAGCTCCTCAAGCTCCGATTGATCATTTGGCTATATCAAATATAGAGATTAGGTTGGCTCTCCAAATGTTGTCCCAAACTATGACGGCTCAAGCTCAAGCCATGACAACTCAAGCCCAAGCCATGATGGCCCAAGCCAATAGAGAGGTGATTGCTCCCATAAACCCTAATATGAATTATGTGGCTTCTAGAGTGAGGAATTTTGTAAGAATGAACTCTCCCAAGTTTCATGGCTCCAAAGTGGAAGAGGACCCTCAAGAATTTGTGGATGAGGTTTACAAAATACTTGAGATTATGGGGGTGACTTTGGTAGAGAAAGCGGAGTTAGCCGCTTACCAATGGAAAAATGTTGCTCAAGTTTGGTATGATCAATGGAAGACTGAGAGACCCGTAGGAGAGGGCCGGCAGAATGGGAATTGTTTAAATCATCATTTCTTGATAGATTCTTTCCCCTAGAGTTGAGGGAATGAAGGATGCAAGAGTTCATTAACCTTCGTCAAGGGGGTATGCGTGTGACGAAGTATGCTCTTAAGTTCACCCAACTATCCAAGTATGCTCTAACTATAGTGCCAAACTCAAGGGCTAAGATGAATAAGTTTGTGATGGGTGTGTTCGACTTCGTAGAGTAAGAATATCATATGACAATGCTCATTGGTGATATGAATATTTCATGTCTTATGGTGCACACCCAACAAATTGAGGAGTCAAAGCTCAAAAGGAAGAATATGGAGGTGAAAAGACCAAGGACCGGTGATGGGAACTTCGCTAATGTAGGTCGGATGGACAAGGCCGACCAAGAGTTAGAAAACGATTTTCCAACCAAGGCTGCTCTAGTGCTCCAAGGGTCAACAAGGATAGGGTTTCCAACCCTAAACCACAAGGAAGTAATAGTGGTGATTCTTATGTTGTTAAGCGTAATTGTGCAAAATGTGGTAGAAAGCATGATGGTAAGTGCCTAGTTGGCACTTATCGATGTTTTAGTTGTGGGAAGATTGGTCACAATATTAGATAGTGTCTGATGCTTGCGGCTAAAGGAAAACAGGGGAAACATGCTCCTCCAAGCGGTTCAAACTCCAATGCCCAAAAGGAAAACCACTTTATGCTCTTCAATCCCAAAGTGACCAAGAGAGCTCCCCGGATGTGGTGACCGGTATGTTAAAACTTTTTATTATTGATGTATATGCCTTGTTAGATCCCAGTGCCACTTTGTCCCTTGTAACACCTTATGTGGCCATGAAGTTTCATATACTCCCCGAAGTGTTATTAGAGCCCTTTTTGGTCTCTACCCCGGTTGGTAACTCGGTGGTTGCTGGGAGAATTTATATAAGATGTCCCATTTCCTTGTCCCATAGCGTTACTCTTGTTAACTTTTTAGAGCTTGACATGTTAGACTTTGATGTGATTCTTGGTATGGATTGGTTACATACATGCTATGCCATTATTGATTGTAGAAGTCGGGTGGTTAAATTCCAATTTCCGAATTAGCCTATTTTAGAGCGGAAAGAAGGAAATTCTATGCCCAGAGGTTAATTTGTCTCTTGTCTTAAAGCTAGAAAGATGATCTCCAAAGGGTATGTTTACCATCTTGTTAGGGTGAAGGATGTTAAATCAGAAATCCCTTCTCTAGAGTCGGTTCCGTTAGTTAATGAGTTTTTGGGAGTTTTTCCCGATGATTTCCCCGATATTTAGTATAGACCTTCTTCCGGATTCGCAACCTATCTCCATTCCTACTTATAGAATAGCTCTGGGAGAGTAAAGGAGTTTAAAGAGCAACTAAAAGATTTATTAGACAAGGGTTTTATTCAACAAAGTATCTCTCCATGGGGTGCTCCGGTGTTGTTTGTTAAAACAAAGGATGGGTCTTTTAGAATGTTCATCAATTATCGCCAATTGAACAAAGTGACCATTATGAACAAATATCCCCTTCCAAGATTTGATGACTTGTTTGACCAACTTCAAGGGGCTAGTTATTTCTCTAAGATTGATATTCGTTCGGGTTATCACCAACTGAGGGTGAGAGGGATTTATATTCCAAAGATGACTTTCCGAACAAGATATGGTCACTATGGGTTCTTAGTAATGTCCTTTGGTTTGACTAATGCTCCGGTGGCGTTCATGGACTTAATGAATAGAATGTTCTGACAATATCTTGACATGTTTGTGATAGTGTTTATCGATAATATTATAATTTATTCAAGGAGTGAGAATGAGCATGTTGACCATTTGAAGGTGGTATTGCAAGTCCTTAAGGACCATCGACTTTTTGCAAAGTTTAGTAAATGTGTTTTGGTTAAGGTCTGTATCATTCCTCGGTCATATTGTGTCAATCAAGGGTATTGAGGTAGATCCTAAGAATATGGATGCGGTCAAGGGTTGGCCTAGACCTCTATCACCGATAGATATTAGAAGCTTCTTAGTTTTGGCTGGTTACTATAACAAGTTTGTTGAGGGATATTCCTCCATTGTTTCTCCTTTGTCAGCCTTGACTCAAAAGAAAGCTATGTTTGTATGGTCGGAAGCTTGAGAGAAGAGTTTCCAAGAGTTGAAATATAGACTTACTTCTGCTCCGGTGTTGACCTTACTGGAGGGTACGAATGGTTTTGTGGTGTACTGTGATGCCTTTAGAGTTTGGTTGGGATGTGTGCTTATGCAAAATGGTAAGGTGATTGCCTATGCTTCAAGGCAACTTAAAGTCCATGAGAAGAATTGTCTTACCCATGACCTTGATTTAGTGGCAGTGGTTTTTGCCTTAAATATATGGAGGCATTATCTATATAGGGTTCATGTTGATATGTTTACCGATCAAAAGAGCTTACAATATGTGTTTAGTCAAAAGGACTTGAATCTTCAGCAAAGAAGGTGGTTAGAATTGTTGAAGGATTATGACATGAGTGTCCTTTATCTCCCCGACAGAGCTAATATGGTAGAGGATGCTCTTAGTAGATTGTCCATGGGAAGTGTAGCTCATGTAGATGATGAAAAGAAAGAATTGGTTCGTAATGTGCATATGATGGATCGGTTAGGCGTTCAACTAGTAGAGACCACCAAGGGTGGTGTCATGGTCCATAATGGTTCCGAATCATCCTTTGTGATGGATGTAAAGTCTAAACAAAGCATTGATCCTATATTAGTTGACTTGAAAGACTTGGTACTCAAAAAGTCCATTGAGGCTTTCTCCCAAGGGGGAGATAGGGTGCTTAGGTACCAAGGTCAGTTCTGTGTTCCGGATGTTGATGGTTTGAGGGAATTTTTTTAAAGGAAACTCATAGTTCTCGGTATTCTATTCTTCCGGGAGCCACCAAGATATATCGTGATCTACGGGAAGTCTATTGGTGGAACATAATGAAGAAAGATATTGAGGGATTTGTGGCCAAATGTCCAAATTGTCAACAAGTTAAGGCTGAGCATCAAAGGTCGGGAGGCTTATCCCAAGATATACCAATCCCCACTTGGAATTGGGAAGAGGTGAATATGAATTTTATTATGTGTTTGCCTCGCATCCGAAGGAAACATGATTCTATTTGGGTCATTATAGATAGGATGACAAAATTAGCCCACTTCATTCCCGTCATGGTTTCTCTTTTGGTGGAAGACTATGCCAAGTTCTATATAAGAAATATAGTGAAGTTGCATGGGGTTCCCTTGTCTATTTTTCCGATCGAGGTACTCAATTTACTTCTCAGTTTTGCAAGTCATTCCAAAAAGGGCTTGGCACTAAGGTTAAGCTTAGCACGACTTTTCATCCCCAAACTGATGGGCAGGCTAAGCGTACCGTCCAAACATTAGAAGATATGTTAAGGCCATGTGTTATAGACTTCAAGGGCAATTGGGATGACCACTTTCCATTTATAGAGTTTGACTACAATAATAGTTATCACTCAAGTATTGATATGGCTCCCTTTGAAGCTCTGTACGGTAGGAGATGTAGGTGTCCGGTTGGTTGGTTTTAGGTAAGTTAAATTGTTTTGGTTGGTCCAGAACTAGTTTATGAGGCCATTGAGAAAGTCCGACTCATCAGAGAGAGGTTGAGGACGGCCCAAAGTAGACAAAAGTCCATATACCGATATTAGAAGAAGGTATCTGGAATTTGAAGTTAATGATTGCGTCTATTTGAAAATCTCACCTATGAAGGGTGTGATGAGATTTAGCAAGAAAGGAAAACTTAGTCCCCGGTATGTGGGCCCATATAAAATTTTGAAACGTGTTGGGAAAGTCGCCTACGAGTTAGATTTACCAAATGTGTTGGCTTCGGTTCATCCGGTATTTCATGTTTCTATGCTTAAAAAGTGTATTGGTGATCCAGTGTCCATTATTCCCTTAGAAGGTTTGGAAGTTGACGAAAGTCTTTCATATGAAGAGGTTCCGGTAGAGATCCTAGACTGGTAAGTCAGGAGACTGAGAAACAAGGAAATATCTTCCGTGAAGGTTTTATAGAGGAATCATTTAGTTGAGGGTTCTACTAGGGAGGCCGATACGAAGTCTCGAAATTCTCATATTTTTCCTGCTACTCCTATTCAAGATTGAGGTAAGTCGTTCCTCTTGAGTTTTATTATTTGGGGGAGTCATGTTTATGTGTTTTCCATGATTTCCTTATGTTATGCATGTTCTTGAGAAATTCATGTTTAGTAAGAAAATGAGTTTTCATGATTTCCTCATGTTGTTGTGCCTTAAGTATGAGTTGCAAATTTCACTTCATGAGATGAGTTGCTGAACATGCTTTAGTATGCTTTTTGAGAGTGATTGCATGTTGGCTCCATGATATTGTGTTGAATATGCTTTTAGTTGGAGAAGGTAATTCCTCCTATGATTATGAGAAATACGGATTTTTTATGCATAATGGTTTGTTAGATGTAGCTCCTACTTCCTTATGTTGCATTGATTATGTTTGAGATGGAGTTGATGTGTCCTCCTTTGAATAGTGCATTATTTTGCTGAATACATGCATGATGTGCTGCTAGTCTGTAGTCTTTACTTCCGTAAGGTGTCTAGACCGTCATTCAAGGATGAATGTTCCCAAAGGGAAGATAATGTAACACCCCGGAAATTAGTAGTCTAAAACTAGAGCCAAATGTGAGGGTTAACGTCAAGAAAAAAGAGTTAGAGTCAACGAAGGAGAGCGAAGGACAAAAGAGTGGGTTAAGGCAGCCTCATTTGGTGTAGGTACTGCCCCACCTACCACACCCATCACCATGACTCATGGTCAAGACCACGGATCGTGGGAGGACTCGTGGAGGCCTAGGCAGTAGCATTGCCAAAACAGCCTAAAAACAACGTCCCCTCTTCAAGATCCACTTCATGATCCACTTCATGACTCGTGGTCAAGACCATGGCGCGTGGGAAGGCTCGTGGGAGGGAGTTGGTGGTGCGAGGGTTGAGAGAGATGGCTTAGCCACTGCCTCAAGGTCCATGAGAGGGACCACTGCTTGTGGCAAGCACCACGGCTCGTGGAACCCCTCATGAGATTGACTTGGGCTTAAGGGAGAAATAAACATAGTGCCTAGCCACTACCTCAAGTCCACGAGTGGGACCATGGCTCACGGGTCCCCTCGTGGTTCCTGGCAGCTCACTTAAAGTGAGGGATGTTTTTTGTATTTCCTTTTTGAGCCCTATCAAAGTGAAGTCGTTTTGCCTTATTTTTATACACTTATATAAGGCATTTAAAGTTAAAATACACCCATTCACCTCATTATTTCCCAAAACCCAAATCAAAATCTCAAAGTTCAACTTCTACAAAAATTCTCTCTCTAGAAAACCCAAAGAAGAAGAAGAAGAAAGAAGTGGAAGCTAGGGTTCAAGATGCTACGTTTTCTACTCAATTCCATTGGATTTATTTGCTAAGGTATGGTAGCTCTTCATCAATGGATATAATTAATCCATGGAGTCCCTCCAAATTCAATTTCAAAATTAGTGATTTCCCCAAAATTTATAGTTTAACTTCAATTTCATGGGTTCCTTTAAAAAACATTTCTAATCAATGATTCATAATATATTATGTATAAATTGATTATTTCCTATAGTTTTTCTGTTTATTTCCCCCAAGAACTCATGAAATCCCCATATTAACCAATTTTGATCTTGTGATGTGGGTTTGTTGATTATAGAAAACTACTATGAGATTGTGCATGTAGTAATTGAGTTAGTTGAATTATGTTTATTATCCATGTCTAATGTAGTAGTTCTAGATGTGTTTATGAAATATGATCTATGGGCCTTGAAGGGCAATTTATGAGAATTATGCATGATTATGAGACTTGTATACATGCTTTAAGAGCACTTTGAGAGTAAAGTGATTGTGATTATGATCTTGTGTGTGTTGTTGAAAGGCTAGTCTCATCTACACACCTATGTATCAATATGATATGATGTGAAAGGTTTTCTCACAATATGATGATTCTAAGGTTGAACGACTATTCTCACCTATTGAATATATGAGATATAGTATGAACTATGTTGGATTGAGTGTCAAGACATTCTTTCATAAAATATGAACTTAAGTCAAAACTTAATATGTAACATATGGGTATCAATTCTTAGCACCGAGTGGATATTGATATGTGATGGGATCTCTTCCATTAGTAGAGGTTGGGTGTCCCCATGGAAGCTCCCCTGTTAGTAGAGGTGGGGTTTTCTTAGTAGAAATCTCTTAGGATGGAAGCTCTCCCGCTAGTAGAGGTCGGGTTTCTAGTAGCAATCCTCTAATCCCATAACTATGTGCCCACATAGGTATTTAGCTAGTGGATCCACCTAAGCTAAGAGTATGGCTCTACCTTAGGCAAGTAGAACAACCCCTTTCCGGTGTGGGTAGACATCGGATTCCATGTTAAGCTCACATGGTCTATGTTGGTTAAGGCTTATTCCTTAATGTGATAGTATGCACAAGAGCATGATTTATGAAATATGGCTACTCAAGGAGCTTTACTTAGCATGAATGGGATTATAGAATCTTATTCATGCATTGCACAAGTAGGCTTTGAGGGTAATTATGGTATGTCACTCCTATGATATGTTGATATATGTATAAAATATGATTTTGATTCAAGCTTGGATTCGACTATTCTCCTTGCTTGTTGGTGAGTCCTCATGGTTCGAGGACGGATGATATCTTTGTAGTTCTTTTCTTGTATTTGCTTTCGGATATTGTTGTAAGGGCTATGACCCTATTTCATTTGAAGTATTGTAAGAGATGACTAATTGAGACAAGTCTAGGCTTCCATTTTTCTTTATGAAAATTTTGTACTTGAAAATGTGTTTTTACTCTTTATTGTTCTATGCATATGTTATGATATGCTAAGTGGCTCACATGGTTTCTTTAGGGGTTCTATATGCCTTGTTATGTCTAAGGGGTACCCCTGGGTCGTGACAACATATCAGAACATCTAGCTATCTAGTATCCCATATATATTGTATATACATATTTCAGTTGGTAGTAGGCTTAGACTGAGTTGGAATAGGGTTCAGCGTACCCTCATAGTCCCAAAACTACGTGCCTCGTAGGTTTATTAGTCCCCTCTGTTGGGGATCAACATTTGTGATCATGCCAGATATGCCTTTATACCCCTGGCAAGGTATATTGGGTGCTATCGATGGGGCGTATACATCAATTAGTCTTCCCTTTATACCTCTGGCATTGTATATTGGGTCCTCTTGATGGGGGCGTCTACATCAGACTCCACATTTAGCTTATGTGGTTTATGTAGGTTAATATTAGCTCCCATAGTCATACTCTTAGTGAATTGACTACGCTTTAAGTATATATAATTCAGTATTCAGTTTAGCATATACATTCATGATTAGTACTTGGTCATCCATTCAATTAGTTCTTTTCAGATACACTTTAGTACTTAACTATATCTTTGCTCATATTACAACATTGCTCAGTTATATATTATTCAGCTTATATATCTTTTATTCAGCTTAGTATCTGTGTTGTGCATGCTCAGTACATTCCAACTACTTACGCATACTTTGCCCTACATCGTTTCATGATGTAGGTTCATGTACTCAACATGTAGATCACACTTAGATCGACTCTCGGTCCGCATTCAGCAGCTTCAGTGGTGAGTTCTCATATTCCGAAGACAATAGGCATGCTTTCATTTTAGTCATTATTTGTAGTTTTAGTTTTGTTAGAGTTAGTTGGGGGCATATCCCAGCGAACTCAATTTAGTAGAGGCTTTCTTGACATAGTAGTCGATTCAGCTTGAGTTGTTAACTGGTTATTTCAGTCTTCAATAAAATCCTTATGTTATATTATATTTTTTTTCGGACTAGTTGGTCTTGTTCCTCTTCAGATATTAGTTGATTTAATTTCCTCTTAGTTTATTTTACTTAGCTAGTTTTGTATGTTCGTGATACTCCAGATTCAGGGTTAGCTTGGGGTCACTCGTGATCCTAGGTCCCGGTTATGTCAAGGGGGTAGCCTCAGGGAATGACACTAGGTCCCGTGTTAAGTCTAGGATGTAGCCTTGGGGGTGACAGATTATCATTCTTAATAACTGTCACGACCCGATCCTACACCCTGGACGTGGATGGCACTCGAGAACTATTTCTTGTCCCAAAGTGAACCCTCATCCTGGATGACTACAAAGGGAAGACTAACTCAAGCATACAAAGCTTAAAAACTGAATAAAAATTTATGAGACTCAAATACAAAGCTTTAATTCAAATGATTTACTCAGAATATAAATAGAATATTCTACTAGCCAACAATAGGCAACTCAAGTCTTTAAAACATTTAACAAAATAAATGAAACAGACTGCTCAAACTCTATTGTCTATCTATGAAGCCTCTAAATGTAAAATAGGAAAGTCGGGACAAGACCCACAACATCCTGCCAAAACTTAAAAGTAAATGAAATCCTTCGAAAGCAAGGAGGCTCACCATAGCTAACTCGAACTCCATGTGGTATCAATGAAGCTCCTGTTAATGACCCTGAATACTTGTATCTGCATCATGAAACAATGCCGGACAAATGGCTCAATATGTGGAATGTACGAGCATGTAAGGGGAATTTCAAAGCATAAACATATGCTTGAACTTGATAAAAAGATAACATACTTACCTCCACTCAACTTACTCAACTAAACTCAACTCAAGAATAGGAAACATCATTCAACTCAATGATAAGATATTCAACTCAGTAAAATAAAACTCAACTCAAGAATAACATACTCGACTCTTGGTACTCAACTCTGTATACTCAACTCAATATAAATCAACAATACATATGCAATATATCGAAAGCTTTTAAAATAGTAGAAAGCAACTTAGTGTATTGAAGAATACAATAACAACTCAATTTATACATCTAATAAAATATAGTATAACTCTGTGGGAGTTTATCTAACCGGCAACCATCAAGAAACTCGATGAAAGCCTTGATCCTTTCCTCTTTTCTCCTTTTTTTCTCTTCTTTTCTTTTCTTGGACTCTCAACTAATACCCTAGGCGTTTATTAGGATTATCAAACTGAACCTAATAGGATTAGACCCTTAAAACCTTACTAAAACCGAATTAAATCTGATTTGGTAAGCAAAAGACCAAAATACCCCTCACTATTTTCGGGTAACTTTCCTTAACTGGAAAACCTGACTTTAAAAAAGGGATATCTCACTCAACCGAACTCGAAACTTAGGAAACTCGGTGGCATTGGAAAGATAATTGAAAGAACTTTTATTTTCCATCTCTTTGCACGCCTAACTAATCCTTTACTGAGAGTTATGGTTGTTTGAAGTTGACCCAAATCATAGAAGAACTTAGGAATGACTTCAATGAGTTCTCTCTGGTTCTTCTTGGAAATCAAAGTGCTACATCTGGTGACCTTAACACATAGGAAAATTTTAAATTCCTTAGTAAAATACTACTCACCACGATAGATGTTTCGAGTCTTAGCTAAAAAATTCCAGGGTGTTACAATATCTCCCCCTTGGGATCATTCGTCCTGGAATGACGACTGGACTGGGTATGGAATGGGGTTACTCTTACTAAGTTCTGAGTCTAATGGTATGCTCTTACAATACTTAAGCTTTACCCAAATCCTTAGGTTCGGATTCTATACCTCTCTATAGGGAATTTCATCCCAAAACTGTTTCTCCTTACCACCACATTGGGCTCATATCATGAACCACCTAATGTTTAACAACACCACATTCAAGATTAGTACTTCTAACAATCCATGGACTCCTACTAATCAACTCCTTTGGAACCAACTAAGGGTTCTCATTTAACTATTTCACATAGTAAAACCTCATCCTTCTCATTTATAACCTTAGATGGAATTATCACACCATCACTATCACGATAAGATCATTAACCTTCCCTTTTTAACATTACTCCATTACTAAAAGGACCTTTGAAAGGATATTTCCCATACTATTTGGAAGTCATTACTATATTACTCTCAAACACTTGACTTGATTTCTCATCTCATCATCTCCCCCTTAGGTTTAAAGCTGACACTTGAAAGCTATGGAACTATTCCATTATCTCAAACTAGTCTACATCATCTTTTTCTCTAACAATTAGGAGAAGTTTATCTCATGACTACCAAACTCTCTATAAGAGGGTACTAAGACCTCTTTCTAAGGTGTTTCTCTTAACCTCTTTTGATTACATACCCTCTCGGTACACCTCCTAATGCGCTTGTTACTCTTGTGACTTGGCCACACTTCACTGCCCTTATCTAAAGGTTAAAGTCTCTCACTTTTACCACTAATATTTATTGCAGCTAAAATCTCAAAATTCCTCACCTACTCTATGTCAAGTCTACCAGATTAAATCCCAAGACTGACATATTCACCCTCATGTTGCCATTCTTTCGATCCAGACACTCATCTCAAATTCAAGCTTAATGTTTATGACTAAACCTGAATATCAATAAGATTGGTCTCTTACTATACTAACTTACAACTACTTGATACAAATTCAACAACACTTTTCCACTAGGACTTTATGCCAAATAGTCAATCGTCACCTCTTAGTATTCATACTTACAATTTACAATAACATTTCCCTTCACAACTTGAGTACTATTCACTCATTCACTATACATCAATGCCTAATTAGTTCTATAACACTTTGAATATTATGGGCTCTCCCTCAAAATTATAAGCCTGGCTTAGATATATCACCTCATGAATACTCCTTCTCTTCTATTCAACACTTACACTTGGTCATTTTCTACAAAATGACACTTCATCACCAACTCCTTTCTAGCTACAACACACTCTAACTCCTATGATGGAATCTTCACAACTCATCACTTATTAGTCTACCCATAAGGGAAAACTCTTCATTAGTAACTTATTAGGTGCATAACTATAGTAATAAAGCTTGTCGAAACAACATCTCCCTTACTTAGATTACTAAACATAAGCATACTTTCCTCTAACTCTGGGCAATTTCACTACTATTGCTCGTGATCGTGTAACTCATGTTACCTTTTTGGATGAGAATACTACCCCAAGCTCTAAACATACTTCCTCATAAGGATCTCAGCTGAAACAAGGCTTAGAGAAGAGAGTACAACTCGCTTTTACCTCAAATGCACCATTAATATAAACATGAGTGCATTCCTCTGAAACTCAACACTTAACTCACCTATGGGCTTCTCTCAAGCCTCTCTGGAGTCTCATGACTTCCTCAAGACTCTTGCTAAGAGAAACTCATCGATAAAGGATTGAATTTGTTTTTCAACCACCTATGGTATGGGGGTAGTCGAATGGACACACGAACGCGTGAGTTAAAATAAGTCTCAATGACATAGCTCTATTGAACGAATCAGAGTATGAAATAATGGAAACTTTTCTTAAATGTTTGTAGTGTATCATTTATAGAAGTTGGACCTGCACAACCATAAATAAGATCCTACTTGACACGGCTTCATAGACACACTAGGACACTTGAAGCTTGGGCTCTGATACCAAGTTTGTCACGACCCAAGCCTACACCCTAGATGTGGCTGGAACTCGAGAACCATTTCTAGTCCCCAAGTGAACCCTCATCTTGGCTAACTACAAGTGGAAGACTAAGTCAAGCATACAAAGCTTAAAAACTGAATAAAAATTCATGAAACTCAAATACAAAGCTTTAACTCAAATGATTTACTCAAAATATAAATAGAATATTCTACTAGCCAACAATAGGTAACTCAGGTCTTTAAAACATTTAACAAAATTAAGAAAACAGACTTCTCAAACTCTAGTTTCTATCTATGAAACCTCTAAATGACAAAGATGGAAGTCGGGACAAGACCCACGACATCCTGCCAAAACTTAAAAGTAAATGAAATCCTCTGGAAGCAAGGAGACTCACCATAGCTAACTCAAACTTCATGTTGTATCAGCGAAGCTCTTGTTGATGACCCTGAATACCTGTATCTGCATACTGTAATGATGCAGGCCAAATGGCTCAGTACGTGGAATGTACGAGCATGTAAGAGGAATTCTGAAGCATAAACATAAGCTTGAACTTGATAAAAAGGAAACATACTTACCACCTCTCAACTCACTTAACTAAACTCAACTCAAGAATAAGAAACACAGTTCAACTCAATGTTAAGATATTCAATTAAGTGAAATAAGGCTCAACTCAAGAATAAGATACTCAACTCCGGATACTTAAATCAATAATACATATGCAATATATGGAAAGCTTTTAAAATAGTAGAAAGCAACTCAGTGTGTTGAAGAATACAATAACAACTCAATTTTATACATATAATAAAATATAATATAACCCTGTGGGAGTTTCTCTAACTGATAACCATCACTATGAGCT
This sequence comes from Solanum gracilifrons, assembly GCA_029582605.1. Lineage (NCBI taxonomy): Eukaryota > Viridiplantae > Streptophyta > Magnoliopsida > Solanales > Solanaceae > Solanum > Solanum gracilifrons. Next base: position 76,056 of record JAJOOH010000937.1, read on the forward strand.
ACGTGATGTTACAGCGTCTTGCCCACACTGCCAAAACTGTCATTTAACTTGAGGGATATAGAACGGCTCAACTAAATGGATCCACTAGTCTATGCTAAAAAGCATTAATGAATCACTAAAATGTATGGCCCTTTCTACCCACGTTGGCTACATGATTTATGGGGACTGTGAGTTGTCTGACCTCTCCCTCATGTCGGTGCTCAATACTGCTCCCAAAATATAACTAGCTCATATGTTTAAAAACATAACTCTTTCTGTGGTTTGAGATTATTACTCAAAATCTTTCTCTTAAAAGAGATGTTACTCAAACTGCTAAAATCTCTTTTGGAAATCTCAGTTTCCTCCTCTTTTAAATGTGAAAACATTACAATTGGGAATACTTAGTTCCCATATATCATTTTAAAGAAAATGAACTCGACTCTACTCTTTTTCAACTCAAGTGCTCAAGTCTTAAAACAAATTTAGAAAAATTTGTAAAAGACTTCTCAAAATAAAGTTTGTGCCGAATTATGGACGTGAACTACTCAATTCAAGGTTTTCAATAACCATAACTAGAACTCAATACTTGAGACTCAACAACTTAAAACTCAAGAAATTTAATGGTAATAATCGTTTCAAGAATGCTCAACTCATACGGTTCATGAGGAATTATGCGCATGAACTTCTCAACTCACCGACTCAAAGATACTTCTCATCTCAAAACTGCTCGACTTATAGGGTTCATGCGAAATTATGAGCATGAACTGCTCAACTCAAAGACTTCATGGGTAACATGTAATAGTCCCATAATTAGGAATATAATCTCGAAGGGTTAGTAACTTGATACTCAAGACTTAGAACTTGAAGATACTACTGCTCTCAAAGATACTCAACTTATTGAGTTCGTGCGGAATTATGGGCATAAACGACTTGACTCAAGGGTCTAAATAACGATATGGAACTCTTGTATAGGACTCTTCTCATGCTCATACTTACTTAGTCAAAACTTGTCTCAAATCGACATTTAATCTCAAAGGATTCACAACTGTACTCAAAGACTTTCTTGAACTCTACTCTTAACTCTGCCTTGAATGTGAATTATGAATTCAAGAGTTGTGGTTTATGATATGAAGGATCCTGATGATAGTATAGACTCATTAATATATTCTCCTCACTCTTATGCTTACTTAGTTGAGTCTTGAAACAAGTTATTAGAAATTGTAGAAGACTCCTCAAAGACTCAAAGGGACTTTCTCAAAAATGTTCGAAAGAACTCTCAAGGCTTAATTCTTACCTCTACCTTGAATGTGAATGATGACTTCAAGGTTATGATTTATGGTAGGAAAGATATGTTGATGTTTAGGTGTGTTTTTAGATAGTTAAACATGAGAAACGATCAAGAAATAACTGTGTGGGAGCAAGTCTGCAACACGGAGATGCATTTTAATGTTTGGTCATGAAATAAATTTTGAGGCAGAGAGGTCCGCGACCTCTCTGTGACGTGGAGAAAAATGTTCCACCTCTAAGGAACAGGTCCGCAACGTGGACCTGGTACCCAGTTTCTTCTCGACTTTTTCTTCCTCGTTTTCTAACTCCAATTCACCTAAATTCTATTCTTTTTTTCTCAAATTTTCTTTAGATTCAGATACCTAATACATGTACACAAGAATCTAATCAAACACAACTCTAAAATTGATACGATTTCCTCAAGAACTCCTCAATCTCATCTTAACTCAAGAACGAAAGCCAATTTCAAGAATACAATTCAAGAACATCAAACCTTCAACTTTCTAGAACGAATTTAACACTGAAATTAACATGATTGGCGTGTGGGTGAACAAACCCAGCACTATGGAAGCTTACATACCTCTTAGGGATCAAACCCATGGCAAAAATCCACAGCAAAACTCAAGAACCTCGACGAACGCCTTGATCCTTTCCTTTTTTCTCCTTTTTTCTCTTCTTTTCTCTTCTTGAACTCTCAACTAAAACCCTAGGAGTATATTAGGATTATAAAATTGAACCTAATAGTATTAGACCCTTAAAACCTTACTAAAAATGAATTAAATCTTATTTGGTAACGAAAGCACCAAAATACACCTCACTAACTGGACAACCTAACTTTAAAAGGGCATATCTCACTCCTCCGAACTTGAAAATTAGCAAACTCAGTGGCGTTGGAAAGATAATTCAAAGAAATTTCATTTTCCATATTATGGAACACCTAACTGATCCTGTACTGAGAGTTATGATCGTTTCAATTTGACCTAAATCTTAGAAGAACTTAAGAATGACTTCCATGAATTCTCTCTAGTTCTTCTTGGAACTCAAGGTGCTACATGTACTGACCTTAGCACTTAGGAAAATTTTAAATTCCTCAGCAAAATCCTACTCACCAGGAAGGATGGTTTGAATCTTAGTTCAAAAAATTTTCGGGTGTTATAATAACAATACTTTAATGTTGTTGGCTATAGAATACAAAAAAATTGAACCGACCGATTGGACACCCTACCACCCTACTTTGAGTAGATGGCATAACATATAATTATTGTTATTAATATTATTATTATTACAATTATTATTATTATTGTTGTTGTTGTTATTATTCTTTTTAATCTTCAATAGACAACTAAAAATTCTCAATCAAATATACAAGAGGTTTTTGAACATAAAAATATATACCCTTAACTACAAAAAAAAAAAGTAATTTGGGAAAAAGATCTGAAATATATCTTAACTTTGACCGAAATTGTTGTAACAATCTCAAACTTTGGGCAGGACCTATTACTTCCCTGCAGTATTTAATAGTGTATTTTAAAGATATATAGGTTTCTGGGTAGACAAATTACTATTTACAATAATGCAAGATATATGATGTCCACGTGGGCACCTATATATCTTTAAAATACACTATTAAATAGTGCAGGGGTAATAGGTCATGCCCAAAATTTGAGATTGTTACATCATCTTTGGTCAAACTTCGAATATATTTCGAACCCTTTACCCAGGTAATTTGCTCATTAAAATAATTGATTAACGTTTAAAACATAAGCCCTAACAATTATATTAGTCAATTATTCATTTATTTTCAAGTAATATGTACTTTTCACATTATATCATATACAAATAACAAAATTTAATGATGTATACCATTCATAAATATACTAATTTGACCACTTTGATAACCAACAAACTAGTTTAACCACTATAATGACTAATACATGTTTCTCATTAATATAAAATCATCATTAAGTAAAATATCCCCAAAAACGAACTTAGTAAAAGAAATAATAAGACCATTAATTTTAGGGGAAAATCTAATAAATAACATTTTGACTATTTTGAGAAAACTCCAAAGAAAAAAAATTTATTCACAATTTGTTATCTATACATTAATTATCTTTTGAAAAAAATTCTCATTTTTTTCCTATAAATAGATTTCTAAAGTTTAAAACTAAACCACACCACCATTTTCATTACACCATTTCACTTCACTTTTCCAATATGACCGACGGTGATACACCGCGGTACCACCGGAAAACGAAAGTGAACTGATCAAACTTCAATTCTGTTCTTTGTTCATTCTTTACCCAAAGCAGAAACTTAGAGAACTTAGAAAAATGAGAAATAGAAAAGATTGATGGGAAAGAAAGTGAAAAAGAGGGCTAGGAATAAAAGGTAGGAGAGAGATAATGTATAAGGTAGGACCGACATATTTTTTATTAAAAAATAATCCCCCATAGACCAACTCATTTCTATACCTCTCACACCATAAATTTTTTCATTGTGTATGGTTACTTGCTTCATCAGTACTTTCTTTAGAATCATATATGTAAACTCTCTCACTAACATTATCATATCCTTTAAATCTGAAGAACTACAAACATAATTAAATTTCAAAATCGCAGAGATTTTTGAAATTATATCATTTATTAGTTTCTATGTCTGTAGATGAAATGTTCTTGCCATTTTACCAACTAAATGCATAGTTGCATCATTATCAACGTCGTAAAATGCCAATGTCTCCAACTGACAGGAGAGTGTTCTTCCAACTGATAGGAGAGTGTAATGAAAACAACTCTCCTGTCAGTTGGAAGAACACTTTCCTGTCAATTGGAGACATTGATATTTTACGGCGTTGAGAATGATGCAACTATGCATTTAGTTGGTAAAATGTCAAGCACATTTCATCTGCAGAGATAGAAACTAATAAATGATATTATTTCAAAAACCTCTGAGATTTTGAAATGTGATTATGTTTGTAGTGCTTAAGATTTGAAAGATATGATAATGTTAGTGAGAGAGTTTACATATATGATTCTAAAGAAAAGTACTGACGAAGCATGTAACCATATACAATGAAAAAATTTATGGTGTGAGAGACAGAAATTAGTTGGTGTATGAGGGATTATTTTTTAATAAAAAAAATTGTGGTTCCTACCTTATTCATTGTCTCTATCCTACCTTTTACCCCTAGCCCTCTTTTTTCACTTTCTTTCCCATCAATCTTTTCTATTTATCGAATAGAGTAGCTTTTATCATTTACTTAGTTATTTATTTTATTTGATAATTGCTACATATATTATTTTTAATATTTTTATTATATTAAAAATATGAGAAGGAAAAATAAAGGAGGAAATTAATAGTGGATAGTAAAATTTTTACTCACGAGATAAACATATAGGTAGTCAATCAACTAAACTATTAAAATCTCTCATTTGATACATGCATATATGTTTGATTGATCGATTTTTCACTTATCAAATCAAATTATTTATCATTTTTCTATTAATAAAGTATAAATATTTGGTTAATAAATCAATTTTTATATTATAATAAAGTAGATTATAGTAAATATTTGTATATAAAAAATTTCGCATTATGGTTAATATTTTTTTATATGATTATTCATCATAAACTAGATTAGATCTAATTATATGAAATAGTGTAGCATTTACATCATATTTCATAAATGTTAAATTTAATCAAACTCAAAAAATGAGGAAATTTAAAAATAAGATTTTATTTTTTATTTATAATATTATAAATATTGATAAAAAAAATTCATTGTAATAGTACTAAAAATAGCCAATTAAACGTATACACATGTACCAATGGAGAATTTTAGTTGTAGCTTAGTTGATTGTCTATCGAAGTTTTTATGTCGTAAGTGAAAATTTAATCCATCATGTAATTTTCTCTTTCATTTTTCATCTCATATTCTTGATAAAATAATTTTTTAGTTTTTAAAAATACCAATCAATTATTAGAATGAGAAGATAAATATATTATAAATAATAGAAAGAATTGGGTAAATAAAATTCACAGTAGAAAAAATTGATCAGAAAATTATATAGATAAATACAAAAATAAAACGTGTAAGGAAAGAAAGTGATAAAATGTACGAGAGAGACAATGAATGAGGTAGGACCCACACATTTTTTATTCAAAAATAATCCCTCATATACCAACGCATATCTATGCCTCTCACACCATAACATTTTTCCATATACAATTGTTCATTTCCTCGTCTGCTCATGCAGATTCGATAATGCTTTATATGTCTCAGGATATGGCTAAAAATTTATTCGTAAATTTTCAATTCATTTAGTACATTGACTGGAGATGCTTTGGAAGTATGCGTTGTTTTAGTATCAGTGTTTTGTAAACTTCTGAGCACTGCGATTGGGGTTGATGATGAGCGGTAATTGGTCAAACGAAACATTGGAAGATTATAGGATTCTACGTTGATAAAACCATACACCTTGTCATTGGTCAACTATTGAGCACAAATAATCCTCAGGCTTGAAAGCTCACCAATAACTTAGCTTCACTATTCTTTGATATTTTGAGAAGCAATGATCCTTCAGCTCTTACACGTCGGCATCACATCATAAGGATGTTGAAGTTTCTTGTGATGACTCCAATGCATAATATTACTGAAGAATTCTCTGAACATTTTCAAATATTTATCTCTTCATCGATGCCTACAACTTTAGTAATGTTGTATCTATCTAAAATAAAGCTAAGAAACATGTTGTTGATGAATCCATTCATAGATTCATTGATGAGTACTGATTTGCATACGAAGAGATACAGTGAATGCTCTCAGTTGATATTAGTGTTTTGTATGCTACTGAGAAGAGTTGTTGGGCTTGAGGATCCCTTGTATAGCTTTTATTGGAGTTGTATAAGGGAAATAGTAGAGGCTGTTAGGATTGCAATGTGCCAGAAGAATGTTGTTAATGAATTGTTAGCATTGAATGATGTTTTTATGTTTGTTTGTGAGGATGTAGTTATTGATTTATCCCGCGAGTTAGAATTGAGTATGGATCAGTTGAGTGTACGGGGTTATCACTGTGAGCATTGTGAATGATTTTACAGAGTATATATGCTTGGTGAGGGGATTGTTGCAATAACCTTTCGACTCTAAAAGTGGTGAAACAGTGTATGACTGATAATACACTGAAAGCTTGCATCCTATTTTGTCTGACTTGCATATCATTTTATATGATTTTCTAGATAAAACAGAGCGATACTTAAGGAAATTGGAAGATAAGCTGAGATTGATCAATGAAGGCAGGCTTATCGTATCGTGGTGGTCTCAGTATCTTGTAATACTGAAAGAGTTAAAGAACATTTCTAAGTTGTTTAACAACTCAGATGTCTTTAGGCAGAAATTGAGTCAATGAAAACTTTCATTGTTCTTTCTAATCGGGATATATGCAGAGAGAATTGATGATTATCAGTGGATCATTGAGTACAAGGAGGTAACCAATTTCAAAGTACAAAGACATTTCACAATGAGGATGCCTGAAGAAGCTAGAGATGGAAACAAGGATGAGTCATTTGAGATGCTCATCATTAGGTCCGAGTTGTTGGAGGTATCTTTTGAATATATTGTTGATAAGGATCCTGCATTGTTGTGAACTGATATGTTATTGCAATTAAAACATGAAAAAGCTATTGGGCCTGTAGTATTGAGTAAGTGGTTCTTCTTGGTATGTAGTGGGATGTTCAATCCTCATATTGCTCTCTTTGTTGCTTGTCCCAATGATCGAAGAAGGTTTTTCCCAAATCCAGGAAAACTTTTATCTCATTTATACACAAATTTGCATCTAAAAAGTATTAATTTTAGTCATTAATATATATTTTTGGTGGCAGCATCTAAGGGGGATCCATTACACCTCGAGTATTTCACCTTCTATGGTAGAATAATTGCAATGGCATTAATGCATAAAATCCAAATCGGAGTTGTATTTGATTGTGTGTTCTTCTTGCAATTACCTAGAGAGGGATTTCATTGGAGGATATTCGGGATGCAGATCCCACCTTATACAGTAGCTGCAAGCGGATACTCAAGATGGATCTTTCTAACTTTAACCCGCTCTTTTTAACACATATTTATTTTCAATATTTTCTTTGTGTGCAGATAGTTTAGAGTATGTCTACTGAGAAGAAAAAAGTGCTTCTTTTCTTCTAGATTTGAATAAGGTATCTACCTCTAGAGGGTTTTCCCGTTTTAGATTCTAGGCATTGCATCTGTAGAACCTCGGACTCTTCTTAACACTTGCCTTCTGTACAAACATTCTTCTACCGGTTGTGCGTTCCTACTTATTGCGACAGGATTCTGATGAAAAATCGTCTCTATTTGATCACCCATGAACATATTGGTTGCAGCTTTGGTAACCCATGATCACACATGGTCCATTTATACTGTTTTACTCAAGTGTAGAACATGTTGAGAGCTTGTGTGATCGATTTCAAGGGAAGTTGGGATGATCACCTACCTCTCATAGAGTTCGCCTACAATAATAGGTTCTATTCTAGTATTCAGATGGCCCCGTATAAGGCACTATATAGGCTTATATGCAGGTCCTCGATTGGTTGGTTTGAAGTCGGTGAAGTAGCCTTGATTAGGCTAGATTCGGTTCATGATGCTATAGAGAAAGTTCAGTTCATATGGATTGACTAAAGACAACTCAGAGTCGCCAGTATTCCTATGCAGATGTGATGAGAATGGACTTAGAGTTTGAAATTGATAATTGGATTTTCCTGAAGGTGTCACCTATGAAGGGGGTGATGAGATTTGACAAGAAAGGGAAGTTTAGTCCTAGATATGTAGGTCCTTACAGAATCCTGAAAAGGGTTGGTAATGTGGCTTATGAGTTAGAGTTGCCAGTAGAACTAGCAGCGGTTCATCCAATCTTTCACATTTTCTTGTTGAAGAAGTGTTTGGATGATCCGACATCGATAGTACCGTTAGCGAGTGTGGCTGTTAAAGATAGTTTCACTTATGAAGATGTGCCAGTTGAAAGTCTTGACCATCTGGTTTGTAGGTTAAGAAATAAGGAAGTTGCTTCAGTAAAGATTTTGTGGAGGAGTCAGTCTGTAGAGTGAGCTACTTGGGAAGCAGAAGCATCAATGAGGGCCAAGCATCCTCACCTTTTTCTTTCTGATTCAGTTTCAACTTGAGATAATAGTTCCTCTCCAGTCTCTCAGTTTAGTCTTGTGTAACTCAGTCTCAGTATCTTGTTCTTTCAATTATCATAGCATTTCAGTATATTTGAATGGTTCATGGAACTAAATTCAGTCAGATATTAATTTCTAGAAGTCAGTTAGTAGGGATTTCAGCCCTTTCCCCCTAACCCAGCTTGCTTAGTCTTCATTCGAGGATGAATGTTCCCAAGCGGGAGATATTGTAAGATCTCATGACCTAACAAAGACTGAAGAAAAGAAACTTAATGAACCACGGAGGGGTCCACGGGCCGTGAAAGGAACCACGATCTATCACCCTCATTGTGGTTCACAACCAGCCAAATGTGGTGGACCACGGAGTCCTCCACAAGGCGTGGTCCCATTGACGAGCCATTGGTTGGTTCTTCGATCTGACCGAGTTGCCCCTAGTCCAGGTGAAGAACCACTGTGTCCTTCACAATCCGTGGTCCTTCACATGGTCCGTGGAAGGGACCGTGGATGGGCATACCAAGAACTAGTAGACTCTGGCCAAGAACTACGACCCACTCGACAGGCCGTGGTTCCATCGACGGTCTATTAGTGGTCTCGTGGCTGGCTCCTCCTCAGCTTTAAGTCACGATCGGTTTTATCTTTTCCCCTATGCATTAGGCACCAAAACTATGTCATTTAATACCTAATCTACGTCGTTTTACTTAGTCTTAGCCTAATAATTTAGTCAGAACCTACTCAAAACCCTCATTCCCCAAAAATCACCAAAACTTAGAGCAACAAGAAAAGAAAGAGGCGCTCGTTTTCCAAGAAAAATTAGAGGTGTTCTTCAAGTTTTTGCCCCAAAATCTAAAGGATTTCTCCGGGAAGTTAAACACCAGGTATGTTGGATTTCACTAATGGGTTCCTTTCATCCTCTAGGTCCCTTGAATTCAGTCAGTTCCTTGATTCGACATAGCTTGTTTAGACCTAGGGTTTGTAAAATCTTACGAATTTGTTGTGATTTTAGCTGTTATAGTATCCATAGTCTAAATAACATGTTTTCTTGGAAACGTTGCTTAATTTGTTGTATTAAATTCAGAACCATAATGTCACGACCCAAGGGTACACCCTAGATGTAACATGGCGTATAGAACCCCAAAAGACTCCATACAAGCCACTTAGCATATCATAACATAAGCAGTAGAACAATGAGAGTAAAAACATATTTCAAGTGAAAAAAATTCATAAAATAAAAGTAGAAGTCTAGACTCTATGTCTCAACATAGCCATCTATTACAATACTCGAAATGAGAAAGGGCATTACCCATACAAAATTGTTCCAAAAGGAAAATACAAAGAATGAAACTTCAAGTTGCAAAATAAACATCCTTGAATCTTGAGGACTCACCAACAAGCTAGGAGAATAAGAAAATCCAAGCTTTTGCCACTGTGGTGATCACCTTGAGTACCGGACCCTACACTTGGGATAAAATGTAGGAAAAGTAGGCGTTAGTACAAAAATGCATTAAGTATGATAGCCATGCATGAAAACATTTAAAACATGCTAACAGGGACCTTTCATTTGAAAACATGCATTTTTACCAAGTTTAACTTCATCATAAAGATAGTGGAAAAGCATAATTCATAAATATAGTAAACATAATCATGATCATCTGAAAAAGCCTGTGAAACTCATATAAAACTCATATACAGAGCTTAATAAGTAACCATAGTTCATATTCTTATTCTAGTTGTGGGATAAGCCTTAACCGACATGAGACCATGTGGGCTTAACATTGAATCCAGTGTTAGCCACACCGAAAAGGCTTGTCCTACTTACCTAAGGTAGAACCATAATCTTAGCTTAGGTGGATCCACTAGCTAATGAGCTATGGGGGAACATAGTTTATGGGACAAGGAGATTGCTACTAGAAACCCGAAGTCAACTAGCGTAGATGGCTTCCATCTCATGAGACATACTTTGGGAACCCGGACTCAACTAGCATAAAAGGAACCCATATGGAAAGCCGAACTCAACTAGAGTAAAAGCTTTCCTTTGGAAGTCGGACTCAAATAGTGAAAAAGCTTCTGTCTCACATAGAATATCCACTCGGTGTTGAGAATTAATTCCCATGGAGTTCTTATTAAGTCTTGACTTAACTCATATTCATGAAATAATTTCTTGACACTCAATCCAACATAATTCATGGGATAGCTCTTAGATCATACGGGAGAATAACCTTTCACCGTCCATGTCTACATACATATCTTAGATTCAATTAGGTGAGTATAGCCTTTCAACCTTAGAATCTTCATGTTGTGAGAAAATCTTTCACATCATATCATATTCATGGATATGTGTGTGTGTGAGAATGAACTTTCAACAGCACAACAATAACAATATAATCATTAACACTTCACTCTCAAAGTGTTCTTAAAACATTTACATAATTATTTTAAAACATGCATAATCTCATACTGGCCCTTTCATGGCTTAAAACATACTTTCACTCAACACATCTACAATTTTATCATTAGACATGGATTTACATCATTATTCATGTAATTCAATCACCTCATGCATCATTTCATAAAATCCTTCTTTCACCAACAAAGACCCACATCATATGATCATAATTGAGAAATATGGGGATTTCATGGGTTCTTGCGGATTCATCATAAAAACCATAGGAAATCATCAATTCATGCATAATATAATATAATTCAATCATCAGAATCAAGTTTGAAAGGAACCCATGACATTGGAATCGAACCCTAGCTATTGGGGATTTCTATCTTTGAAATTGTGATTTTGAAGGGAATCCATGGATGAAAGCTATCCATGGATGAAGGACTAGCATAACTTAGCAATGGAATCCAATGAATTTGATGAGAAGACCATTATTCTTGAACCCTAGCTCCAACTTCCTTGTTCATTTTCTTCTTCAAGTTCTAGAGAGAGAATATTTGGAGATGATGAATTTTGGGAATTGATTTCAGTTTTGGAAATAATGAGTTGACTAACTTAGTTTAGGGGTCTAAAATCCTTATATAGATGGTTTAGATTAGAATAAAATGACATCACTTAATATTAATTAATATCCGAAAGACCCAAAATACCCCTACACTTAACCACCAAAACCGACCCTAAAATAAATCTACAGGCCTGAACCACAAACCCCAGACCTACGGCCCATGGATGGACCCACGACCCAGTTTGGTTGGGCATAGTTCATGGTTAGAGATTATTGGCCTACCCACGAGACCCCCACCCACGGGGCGTGGGTCCTGCCGTGGTCACTCCTTTTCGGCAATTTCCTAAGGTCCTCCTCAAAGGCCCATAGTTGGTCCTTGCGGGTTGGTACCTTGACGCTCTAACACGAAAACCTCTATTTTGAGTATGGGGAGTTACATCTAAGACTCTAACCCTCACGCTAAGCTCTAGTTTAGCCTACAAATTTTTGGGGTGTTACAATATCTCCCCCTTGGTATCATTTGTCCTCGAATGATGATGTAGACACCTTCCGGAAGTAAAGACTCAAGAATAGCAGCCCATCATGCATGGAATATAAAAATAATGCACAATTCAAATGAGGATATATCAACTCCAACTCAAATATGTTGAATGCATCTCAAGGGAGTAGGAACTACATCTATCTACCCATCATACACAAACTCTCAACATCTATCATGTTCATAGGAGGAGCTACCTTTTCCAAACTAAAAGCATGCTCAACACAATCTCATGGAGCCTTTATGAAATTTACTCTCAAAAAGCATAATAAAAGCATGTTCAACAATTCATGTCATGAAGTATATAGGAAACTCTTACTCAATGCACAACAACATGAGGAAAATTAATCATAAAACTCATTTCTTTGCTAAACATAAATTCTCATGAACATGCATAACATAGGGAAATCATGGAAAAACTCATATAACACACATGATTCCCAAAACGAGGAAAACTCAAGAGGAACTACTTACCTCAAGCTAGAATAGGAGTAGCAGGAAAAAGATGAGGACAACAGGACTTCATATCAGCCTCGGCCTCCCAAGTAGCACCTTCAACTAAATGATTCCTCCATAAAACATTTACGGAAGCTATTTCCTTGTTTCTCAATCTCTTGACTTGCTGGTCTAGAATCTCTACCAGAACGTCCTCATACGAAAGACTTTCATCAACCCCCAACCTTTCTAAGGGGATTATGGATTTCGTGTCTCCTACACACTTCTTGAGCATGGAAACATGAAACACCGGATGCATCGAAGCCACACTTGATAAATCTAACTCTTAGGCAACTTTATCAATACGCCTCAAAATTCGGTATGGGCCTACATACCGGGGACTAAGCTTTCCCTTCTTACCGAATCTCATCACACCCTTCATGGGTAAAATTTTCAAATAAACCCAATCATTAACCTCAAATTCTAGATCCCTTCTCCTCACATCGGTATAAGACTTTTGCCGACTTTGAGTCGTTCTCAATCTTTCTCTAATGAGTCAAACTTTCTCAATAACCTCTAAAACCAACTCGGGACCTATCAAATCTATTTCTACCACTTCAAGCCAACCTATATGAGATATACACCTCCTACCATACGAGGCCTCAAATGGAGACATACCAAAACTTGAGTGATAGCTATTATTGTAGGCAAACTCTACCAATGGAAAATGGTCATCCAAATTACCCTTAAAGTCAATTACACATGCCTTTAAAATATCTTCCAAAGTTTGGATGGTACTCTCAACTTTCCCATTGGTTTGGGGATGAAAAACCGAACTAAGCTTAACCTTGGTGCCAAGACCCTTTTGAAAGGATCTCCAAAAGTGAAAAGTAAATTGAGGGTCATGATCTCATGTTATTGATGATTTCATGTTGGTTAGATGTACCTTAAAGTGTAGGAATTAACTAGGAAACATAGGTACATTACAAGGGAACTAGTACAGAAAGAAGTGGGAAAAAGTAGCAGACTTGGCGTCCCTGGAGCTGTGATTGGCGCGGAGCGCCAAAGAATAAAATTCAGAGACTGGCTTGGGGCGCTCTGGCTAGCGCGGCACCCCAGAGGGAAAATTTCAAAGCACTTTGTGGGGCCTCTGAGTGGTGCGGCCCCCACCCCTTTTCCCTAGATGTTTACGAATTCTCTTAGTCGTTTTTCAACTAACCCTCTAAACTCAGTTGGGTCCTTCCCCAAATACTTAGATTCGACTAGATAATCAAAATATGCAAGAATATACTCAAACCTACACCAAATTTCATGAATCTAAATCAAAAAATCCTCAACAACTCCAACACTCAAGAACCCAATAGAAACTTCAAACAAATCCATCAAGAACTCAATTTCTAAACCTCCAAGAATCTAAATTCGCTAAAATAAATCATGATTGGCACGTGGGTGAACTAACCAATGCTATTTTATCTCACATACCTCGTAGGGATCACACCTCTTGACGAAATCCACAAGCAAAACCATAAGAAAGATGAACTTTGGCTCTTTTTCCTCTTGCGCTCTTTTACAAAAAAAAACCTAGCGTGAATTCTTTGAGTGCGTAAACTGACCAAATTCAGCTTAGACACTAAGTAATTACCAAAAACGAAATAATTTAACTGGGTAGTGAAAAGACCACAATACCCTTCTAAAATCCGGTTTGGACTTTCTTTATCTAGACATCCCAACTTCAAATTAGCATATCTCCCTCATACAAACTCGAAATCGCGCAAACTCAGCAGCGTTAGAACGATAATTCAAAGTTTTTCCTATAGAATCTTATAGCACACATAAATCATCCTAATCTAGGAGTTATTGTCATTTGACGTTGACCAAAAACCGATACTTAATATAATTTAGCCAATTTTTCAGATTTCACTTATTTCCAAAAATGGTTTTTTTCTAATTCTAAGTCTTTATAGTAGAGGGGTGTTACAATATCTCCCCCTTGGGAACATTCGTCCTCGAATGAGACTACTCTTAGTAGGCTAAGGTGTAACATCTAACATCTAGCTCAAACACCCAACAAGCTAAATGTAAATACAACATGCCAACTTAAAATAAAATAAAAGAAAAGGATTTGTACCCTAATTCAGAACTTCTCCAGATTCGAAGAGATGTGGGTATACCTTCTTCATATCCTCCTCAGCTTCCCAAGTAGCGTCCTCAACAAATTCATTTCTCCATAGAACTTTGACTGATGCAACTTCTTTAGTTCTAAACTTGCGAACTTGGCGATCTAGGATCTGAACCGGAATCTGCTCATATGATAAGCTATCATTGATACCAATATCTTCAATAGGTATGATAAGTGAAGGATCGCCCATGCACTTTTTCTAACTCATAAGCTACATTATCCATCTTTTTGGATATTCTATAAGGACCAATATACAAGGTACTATGCTTCCCCTTCTTACCAAATCTCATAACACCCTTCATGGGTGAAACTTTCAAGTATACCCAATCATCTACTTCAAACTCTAAGTCCCTTCTCCTAACATCAGTGTAGGATTTCTGATGACTCTACGCTGTGTTCAACCTCTCTTGAATGACTTTCACTTTCTCCATAGCTTGATGACTAAGTCTTGTCCAATCAACCCAGCCTCACCAACTTCAAACCATCCAATAGGATATCTGCACCTTCTCCCATTAAGAGCTTCATACGGAGCCATCTGGATGCTATAGTGATAACTATTGTGGTAAGAAAACTCAATGAGAGGTAGGTGATCATCCAAATTACCTTTGAAATCAATCACACATGACCTTAACATATCTTCTAAAGTCTGAATAGTGCACTCTACTTGACCATCTATCTGAGGATGAAAAGCAGTACTCAAGTTCACCTTTGAACCCAAGCCTTTTTGGAAAGATTTCCAGCACTATGCAGTAAATTGTGGACCTCTATCTGATATAATCGAAATTGGCACCCCATGAAGTCTAACTACCTCTTGAAGATACAACTTGGCATAATCCTCTGCTGAATGGGTAGTCTTTACCGGCAAAAAGTGGGTTGATTTTGTCATTCTATCAACAATCACCCAAATATAATCATGCTACCTGCGAGACCTTGGTAAACCTGTGATGAAATCCATATTGATCATCTGCTACTTCCATTCCGGATGTTCTATATTTTGGGCCATACCACCGGGCCATTGGTGCTCTACTTTAACTTGTTGGCAATTCGGGCACTTAATAACAAACTCTGGAATGCGCTTCTTCATACTACTCCACCAATAAACTTCTCTCAAATCACGATACATCTTTGTGGAACCAGGATGGATAGAATATGTGGAGCTATTAGTTTTCTCCATAATCCTTTCTTGAAGTTCATCCACCCTTGGTACACACAATCTACCTTGATACCTCAAAACACCATCTTCCTCTTGTTCATAAGTCATTACGTTTTGCTTATGAACATTTGTCTTCAATTCAAGAAAAATAGGATCTTGGTCTTGTTTCTCTTTCACTTCTGCCACTAATGATGATTCGGCCCCATTCATCACCACTGCTCCTCCTTCTGTGGAATCCATTAGTCGAACTCTTAATCATGTAAGTCTATGCACATATTTTTCTAACTCCTTCTTATCATCCTCAAAATAGGTAGCGCTACCCATATACAATCTACTCAAGGCATCAACAACCACGTTAGCCTTACTTGGGTGATAAAGAATACTTATTTCATAATTTTTGAGTAACTGTAACCACCTTCACTGTCTGAGATTAAGCTCTTTCTAACTAAACACATACTAAAGGCTCTTGTGATTGGTGAACACGTCTATGTGAACATCATACAAATAATGACGCCATATTTTCAAAGTAAATACAATGGAAGCCAAATCTAAGTCATGGGTTTGGTAGTTCTTCTCATGAACCTTCAACTGTCTGGAGGCATAAGCTATAACTTTACCATTCTGCATGAACACACAACCCAAACCAACTCTAGACGCATCACAATATACAACAAAGCTTTGCGTACCTTCTGGTATGGTCAATATTGGGGCTGTAGTCAACCTCTTTTTCAATTCCTGAAAGATTTTCTCACAAGCTTCAGACCATTGAAACTTTACTATATTCTGAGTCAACTTGGTCAAAGGGGATTAAACAGATGAGAACCCCTCTACAAACCTTCTATAATTTCCAGCCAACCCCAAGAAACTCCTAATATCAGTAGGAGATGTTAATCTAGGCCAATTCTGTAGTGCCTTTTTTTTCTGAGTATCAACTCTAATTCCATCACCTGTAACAATGTGGCCTAAGAATGCCACAGACTCAAGTCAAAACTCACACTTAGAGAACTTGTCATACAACTTCCTATACTTTAGTGTTTTGAGAACTATTCTGAGATGGCTAGCATAATCTTCCCCATTTATCGAATATATTAGAATGTCATCAATGAATACAATAACAAACAAATGTAAATAAGTCTTGAATACTCTATTCATAAGGTCCGTGAATATTGCAGACGCATTAGTTAAACCGAATAACATAACCAGAAACTCATAATGACCATAACGGGTCCTGAAAGCTCTCTTGGAAATATCACTTTCCCTTACTCTTAACTGATGGTAAACAGATCTGAGGTCTATCTTAGATAAACACTTTGCACCCTGAATTTGATTGAAGAGATCATCAATTCTCAGAAGAGGATACTTATTCTTGATGGTAACCTTGTTCAACTTACTGTATTCTATACATATTCTAAGGGAACCATCTTAAATTCTCACAAACAAGACCGAAGTGCTCCAAGGTGAGACACTTGGTTGAATGACACCCTTATCAAGGAGATCTTTCAACTACTATTTTAACTCTTTGAACTCTACTGGTGCCGTTCTATATTGCGGAATAGATATAGGACGAGTATTTGGAAAAATATCTATACCAAAATCTGTCTCTCTCTCAAGAGTTACTCCGAGAAGATCATCTGGAAACTCTTTTTCTACTGAAACTGACTGAATGAGAGGTATCTCAACACTAGAATTATTAACTCGACGAAGTGATAGATGACATTAAAATCTACCATGTCTAACTCAACTAGGTCATCCATAGTGCTCTTGTGATTGACGAAAATGGTACAATCACGATAGACTCTCACTGCTAGAATAGACTCACCAACAGGTGTAGAAATACTGAAGGGTTCACTAAGTTTTTCAGGAAGAATGTCACAATTCATCTCAACAAATGGAGTTACAAAGGATAAACTCGCTCCTGGATCTAGCAAAGCATAAACATTAAAGTTAAAGACTTGGATCACACCTATGACAGCATCTCGCGAATCATCTTGCTTTTGGCGACTAGTGATAGCATAAAGACGATTTCCTCCTCCGCTTGCCCGTAAAGTAGCTCCCAAAGATGCAGCCCTGTCTGGTGGAGCAAATGTAGAAGACTGGGCTCTATTTCCCCCATTACCATTTCCCTGCTTGTTCTTTAGACACTCTCGCATAAAATGACCGTTCTGGCAACACTTGAAGCAACCAGTGGAGCCATTATGACACATCCCGGGGTGGTTCCTACCACACTTAGCACATGCAACAGGCATACTACCCTGATAATAGGCAGGTTTTGCTCTAAAATTCTAACTATTGTACTCACTTTTGCTCTTTGGTGCAGGTGCACTAGCAGATGATAGAGCAGGTCCTTTATGCTTCTGTTTGAAGGTAGACCGGTTCGCATTTCTCTTTGGTTGCCCACACTCATTCCCTACTTTCTTATCCCTCTTATTCTTAAACTCTTCTCTATCCCTCAGTTTATCCTTCTAAACTTGTTGCACATGGATCATTAGCCTTGATATGTCCATATCCCCTATCAACATAGCTGCCTGGTGTTCCCTACTTGACAAACGAGACAACCCAGCAACGAATAAACTCATCCTGTTCCTTATGTAGCAACCAACTCCGGAGCATAATGGGAAAGTTGTGTGAAGCTCAGACTGTATTCATGAACTCTCATAGATTCCTGGTTAAGGGTGAAAAATTCCCTTACATATGCTTCTCTTAGCTCAAGGGGAAAGAAACTCCCCATGAAAGCACTCCCAACCATAGCCCAGTTCACAACCGGTTACGCGCAAGCATGAGTTAGAAAGAAACTGTATAGAGATAAACTTTATCACACGAAATGAGTATGAAAGAAGTGAGAAAGTTCCTAAATGTTGCAGCCTCCTAATTATAGATATGGTGTGTTAGAACAAAAATACTCAAGAAACTGATTTGAAGAATAAAAATTGAGTGAACTTATGAAATTCCAGCTTAGTATTAATTTGCGTAAGATATGAATTTATACAGGGAAAAACCTAACCATTTCCTATCTAGTAGCCACTAACAACCATAAAAGGGGCCACTAACAGCTATTAAAGGGGCCACTAACTTCTGAAAGTTGAGCAACTAAAGTTGACTAAGTGTAGCTTAAACATAGGAAGCACTAAACTGAAATAAGTAAAAAATAGTAAAAATAATAAGCTGGAAAAATCCCAATTTTCTAACACTCCTCCTTGGCATTTTTGTGGCAAACACCAATTAGTTGCCTCAGATCTTCAAACCTTTCCTTTGGCAATGACTTAGTGAAAATGTCAGCTAGCTGGTTCTGAGATGAACAATGAACAAGCAACACTTCATTAGATTGTTGGACTTCTCTAATAAAATGAAACTTGACCTTGATATGCTTAGTTCGGCCATGAAACACTGGATATTTTGAGATAGAAACTGCTGAACTGTTGTCACACATGATCTTGGTAGCTTCTGTTTGTTCATAGCCCAAGTCCTTCAACATCTTCCTTAGCCAGATAGCTTGATTCACAGCAGATGCAGCAGCTATGTACTCAGCTTCTGCTGTTGATTGAGCGGTAGTTTCTTGTTTCCTAGAGCTCCAACTAAAACAACTTGTCCCCAAACAAAAAAGATATCCAGAGGTGCTTCTGGAATCATCAACTCCGCCACCCCAATCACTATCAGAGTACCTGATCAGGTTCATGGTTACTTCGGCAGATATTGGGAAAAAAATTCCAAACTTGCTGGTTCCTTTAATATACCTTAACACTCTTTTAGCCGCTGTGAAGTGTGTATCTCTAGGCGAATGCATGAACCTAGAGAGCAAACTTACAACAAATAGAATGCCAGGTCTGCTTGCGGTTAGATATAGAAGACTGCCAATTAAGCTTCTATACATACTATCATTCACTTTTTCGGAATCCTCATCCTTGCCAAGCTTCACACCAGTAGAGATTGGAGTACTCACAGGTTTGCAGTCTTGCATTTTGAACCTGTTTAGAATATCCGAAATGTATTTCTGCTGGCATATGAAAATTCCATCACTGGATTGCAACACTTCCATGCCAAGAAAGTACTTCATGACTCCAAGATCAGTCATTTCAAAGATTTTCTCCATTTCATCCTTGAACCTTTGGATTAGTTCAATTTTGCTTCCTGTCACAAGCATGTCATCCACATAAATTGAGACAATTAAGGACTCACCTGCAGTGACTTTCACATACAGAGTAGCTTCACTTTGACTTCTACTAAAGCCAAGTTGGATGAGATGATTGTCCATCCTCTCATACCATGCCCTTGGGGCTTGTTTTAGGCCATACAAGGCCTTCGTTAAGAGATAAACTTGATCCTCTTTTCCAGGAATTGAGAAACCATCAGGTTGCTCTACATAGATCTCTTCAGCAAGCAAACCATTCAAAAAAGCCGATTTGACATCAAGTTGATGAATCTGCCAGGAGCTATGAGATGCAAATGCAAAAATAAGCTTGATTGTGTCATACCTTGCTACAGGAGCAAATGTTTCCTGGTAATCCACACCATATTGTTGTGCGTATCCCTTCACCACCAATCTAGCCTTATGTTTGCAAATTGTTCCATCAGGATTGAGTTTTGTCTTGAAAATCCATTTTACACCAATCACCTTGCGATTTCTAGGTCTGACAACAAGCTGCCAGGTTCCGTTCTTCTCGATCATGTCTAGTTCATCTTGCATAGCTCTCCTCCATGCCTGAGAGTCTTGTGCTTCAGCATAGCTTGTTGGTTCAGAGGTAACCAAGTTACACCGCTGATAGACATCTTTTAAGGATCGAGTTCCCCTCACTGGTACATCATCCACTAGTTCATCTTCTGAAAGTTGAGGCTGCTCTTTTGAAAATAAATCAGAATGAGAGGTCTTCTGATTTTTCCAATCCCAACCAGCTGCTTCATCAAACTTCACTTCTCGGCTGAGAATTAGTTTTTCTGATCTCAAACAGAAAATCCTGTAACCTTTGGATGAACTATAGCCCATAAATATGCCTTTATGAGCCTTGTTGTCCAGCTTAGTCCTCTTTGTTTCTGGAACTCGATAATAACATATACACCCAAAGATTCTGAGATGGTGTACTGATGGTTTGTTCCCACACCAAGCTTCATATGGAGTCATGTCCTGCAAGGCCTTAGTAGGCAATCTGTTCAGCAAATATACAGAGGTATTGACTGCCTCCGCCCAAAACTGATTTGGGATCTTTCTTTCGAGCAAAAGATATCTGGCCATCTCCATTACTGTCCTGTTCTTCCTTTCAGACACGCCATTTTGTTGTG
Organism: Solanum gracilifrons; assembly: GCA_029582605.1. Lineage (NCBI taxonomy): Eukaryota > Viridiplantae > Streptophyta > Magnoliopsida > Solanales > Solanaceae > Solanum > Solanum gracilifrons. The sequence continues at coordinate 97,034 of JAJOOH010000937.1, forward strand.
GAGTGTATGGTAATGTCAATTGACGTTCAATACCTGTGCTATTACAAAACTCCACAAACTGAGAAGAAGTATATTCTCCTCCATTGTCAGACCTTAAAGCCTTAATACTAAGATTACATTGATTTTCTACTAAAGCTTTAAATTGTTTAAAAACATCAAAGACTTCACTCTTCAGTCTAATGAAATAAACCCAACACATTCTGGTGTAGTCATCAATAAAGAGGAGAAAGTATTTGTTACCACTCAATGAATCTGTTTTCATTGGGCCGCAAACAT